>PVJA010002427.1:27688-107317 GCA_004027025.1 Myocastor coypus | reverse complement strand
AAAAAAAAAGGAATGAATGGATCAGAGACATAAAAGTTCAGTCACGGGTGTTTAAGCCACAACAAGCAAGGAGCCAGGTTGTGGGATCTGGGACCGCACTGCGGTGTGAGTCTCAGCTGGCACGCTGCCTCTCAGGGCTATTTGTTAATCTAGGCAAAGACAGCAGCTGCCTCCCAGGGGGTCATGAGAGTTAAGCGAGGTAGGAGGGACTGACACTTGGGGCTCTAGAAATGTGGTCAGGGCTGCACAGCAGCCTAAAAAGAGCACAAGGGTTATTTCAAGGTGGTCAGACAGGTCACATGCAAATCTTGGCTTGGTCACCTACCAGCATGTGATCAAATCTCTCTGACCTTCGGTTTGTCCGGAAATCAAAACTAATATCCCAACATCAGAGAAGTGCAGCTACAGCAGCAAAAAACAATGGCTGTAGGGTACCTCTCACAGCACTGGGACACAGTGGAAGCTTTTATTGTAATAATCTCTCTGGTGTGAAGAACACGAGCACGAGGAGGCTCACGGTGCGGGTGGGAAGAGGCTGCCGAGGCCCAGGGAGGCGCTGCACAGGCAGAAGGCTCTCGCCCACCAGTGGGGGCTGGGTGGCGCGTGCACTACTCAGGACCCCGCAGCCAAACGGAGCAGAGCGGAGAGCAGCAGCAGGTCCTGGGTCTCTTCAGGCAGCGATTCCGGGTCTCTGAAGTACCGCAGCCTGCCCCAAGGAGTCCTGCATACTCTCAAGACTTCTCAAAGCTATTGCCTTGAGCGGCAGCCACCTCAGCATGTGCCGCACCTGATGGCATTGTGCAGAGAATAAAATTCCTGGATAAAGGCACACACGTAGGTCCAGATCTATGGACATGGACACTGAGGCTCAAAGGTTACACCCGTCACATGGTGGAGCTGAGATGCAGACAGCCTGCTGCACTGCAGAGCCAGTGCCGGCTCCCAGAGCCAGAGCTCACATTCCGGGTGAGAGAACCACGCATGCGCTTAGCAAGAAGTAACGCCAAAAGCTCGGGCCGCAGTCAGAGTGGAGGGGGCACAGGCTCAGCTGACAGGGCAGGAGTGGACACACAGGCGTCCTGCAGGCCAGAGGCGGCCAGGGCTCAGCCAGGGCAGGGAAACGGCGGCCACTTATGTCACCCCAGGCTCTCGGGCTTAGGCCCAGGTTCTTGTTTGTGTATTGATGTCCTTCCACACCACACACGCACACGCATGCACACACGCATGCACACACGCATGCACACACGCATGCACACACACACTAGTGCCTCAGGCAGTCAGGGGCTGCTCCTACAGTTTGCGATTGCTTCATGGTCCACACTGGGATCATGGGTATGAGCCTGGGCAGCAGCCTGCACACAGGAAGGGAAAGAGCCTCGGTGCCGCGCTCCTCCTTTTTGCTCTTGCTGCTTTCACTGTCTTCTTCCATGAATTGTTGTTTCTCTGACACTCCACGCTGCCTTGGAGCCAGCTGATGATAGACTGAAACCTCTGACGCTGGGAGCTCAATAAACCCTTCCCTCTTTGCGTTGGGTGATGGGTACTTTGCCTCAGCATGGAAAGAAAACTAACCAAGACAGCCTGACATAGGGACAAAGGAGGCACAAGGACCTGGGCATTCCCTAAGTCTGTCCCTCTCCAATGAAGCAATCAAGTTTCCCCGTATCCTCTCCTGATTAGACACCTGCAGGTGTTTATCTGTGGGGGACCCACAGGGGGCTGCGCATCAAGGAAACCACCATGCAGAAGGCCCTTAGTGAGGAGATTGAAAACACGCATGCAGCAGTCCCCGTGGACCACCTGCGCAAGGCTGCCCAGGCGGCAGCGCACCTTGCAGATGTGTCTGGAGGCCGGCGGGCACCACTCGGAACGTTTGTAGTGTTGAGCTGGGTGCGGTGGCGCACACCTGTAATCCCAGCATGTGGGAGGCTGAAGCAAGAGGACTGCTGCAAGTTCGAGACCAGCCCAGGTTACAAAGTTGAGTGCAAGGTCAGCCTGAACTGCAATAGCAAGGCCCTGACTCAAACAGACAAAAATAAAAAAATTTAGGATTAAAATATTCACTAGTTTTTCTTTTCCTGACATATGTATATTTTTGGATTCTGTATTTAGACAGTAATACTAATACGCATTATACAGTGTGTATATATGTCATGTATAGCACACATTAGTACATTTACAATGCATAATATTGTATACTGTATATTTCGTAATCCATACAAATGCAGAAAAATTTATTGAAAGATATGTTTGCCTTTCAAGTGCATAAAATGAGTGAACTTGAATATGTCATTAAAATTCTATTGTGAATTGAAAAAAAATCGGAGTAGGCTGGGAAGTCAGCTTGGTGGTCTAACCACTTGCCTGGCAAATGCAAGAAACCAGGTTTGATCCCTGGTACTACATGTCATGCCACTGTGCCAGCCACCAAAATCAGGCATAGTGGCACATGCCTCTAATCCTAGAACTGGGGAGGCTGAGACAGGAGAATCACCATGAGTCTGAGCTGCATAGCAGACCGTGCACCAAATAAATAAACAAATAAGTTTAAAAAACAATCCACAGATGACTGAAAGTATACAAGCGGGAGTTCCCAAGTCAACTGCAAGCACTACACTATCTTACCTAAGGTCTCGGACCACTTGCAAGTTTTGGTATCCATAGGAAGTCCAGGAACAAATCCCCTACAGATACCAAGAGGCACCTCTGTCTCTCAGCATTCACACACCCTGGACTGGCTATCTGCCCTGTGGGACAGGCTGTGAATCCAGACTTCTTGGGGCCCTCTCCTTGCCTGGCTCCCCAGAGTACCTTCCCTGGGAATTACCATGGCAGCACAGCGGGCAGCTGCTCCGAGGCTCAGGCCTCAGCTCTGTACCCAGCCAGGATGAGGCCTTGCACACAGCGCTTACCCAACAGCTGTGTGCGGTCCAAATGTCGAAGACAGCGGTCAGTGTGGGCAGAGCTAGGCAGCAGCCAGGTGAGGCTTATCTCTAGCTGTTCAGGGGTCCCCCAGTCACCCGGCCTGCACCTACAGCCAGACCCAGGCCTAGATGCTGGAACCACGCAAGACTCTAAGAGCAGACCCAGAAGGAGTTTCTTTACAGTGGTCCCTGGCCCTGCAGAGGCCTGGTCTCTGGATCTGACACTGAGGACGCAACAGCCCTGCAACTGAAGCAACTCCAAGCTTCTGCTGCCCCAACTGCAAAATCACACACAAAAGCCCACTTGGCAGAGCTTTGCTTTGCTTTGCTTTGCTTCCTGTCTTTTTGAGACTGTGTCTCGCTATGCACTTCAGGCTGGCCTTGAGCTCATTTTTGTAGCCCAGGCTGGTCTCAAACTTGCACTGATCCCCCTGTCTCAGCCTCCCAAGTGCTGGGATTACAGGTGTGCACCGCCATGCCCAGCTTGGCAGAGCTTTGTGAAGAGTAATTTTCTTAGTTATTTTTCTTGTTGATGAGCCAAAAACCCAACACCCAAAGTCAAAGGAGGAAAAGTTCATTTGGATTACAGTTCATTGAGATTTCAGTCCACAGTCGGCAGGCTCCAAGGTGAGGTAGCACGTGGCAGAAGGGCCTTAAGGAGAGGCTATAGAAGAGAACAAAAGCAACAAAGGCCCTCAAACAGTGTCTTTTCTGCTTCCTGTATCTTATCTGGGCTACTTAGGGAGGGTAGAGCTCGCACCCTTAATACTAATGGCCCTGATCCTGGCACTGCACCAGGAATCATCCCAGCGTCACACACTGGAGTTCACCTCTGAAAAGCCTCACCAAGGACGGCATGAGCTTTTAGGGCACATCCAGACCTGAGCCATCAGAGTAATGGACACAAAGCACCCAAGTGAGCAGCTACAGGAATGGCAGTTACTGCCAGGCCTCATCTTGTTTATCCATAACTGCATGAGTTCAGTAAACAGTTGGGGCATTGTATCATGTATTATTATTTATAATTAGGAACTGCTCTCATTGCACACTGAATTTTCAAAGATGCTATTAAAAACTGTCGGGCGTGGTGGCGCACGCCTGTAATCCCAGCACTCGGGAGGCTGAAGCATGAGGATCAGTGTGAGTTCGAGACCAGCCTGGGCTACAAAAGTGAGCTCAAGGCCAGCCTGAACTGGATAGTGAGACCCTGTCTCAAAAAGACAAAAAAAAAAAAAAAAAAAAACTGCACAACATTCAGGGGAAGGTGGTAATAAAGGCGAAAGAAAGAGACCGCAAAGATGGAAGACGAAAAAGGGGAGCGTCTACTGTTTTGTGCCCCATCGTGCCCCATGGCACGTACTGCCTCACAGTCAGCAGGGATCATTTCTATCCAAGACACTGGCCAAGGTCTTAGATCCATTAAAAGGCAAGACCAGAACTTTATGCTATGCACAAACTACTTTGAGATGGCTGGTGACATAGCTAAACCTAAAGCAAATATGAAGTTTAGTATTAAGTAAACCAATTCTTATGGTTTGTGTCTAATTGTCTTCCCAAAGCTTCAAGTAAGTCATGGGCGAATAAGCCTTGAGGAGGAGCAGCGTGTGGCTCAAGGGGATTGGCCAGAGGAACAGGGCGGGGCTCGGGGGGCGGGGCCAGAGAGGTGTAAACCTTTAAACTTGTGCTGCTGGATTCTGCAGCCTCTCTGAGGAGTGGGGCGGGGTCATCCTGGATGTGGTGGTGCCCCAGCCTCTCTGCCGGACCCTGTAGTGCAGGGCAGCAATGTCTGCAACTGAGGCCACCTCAGCAGAGGAGATGTTTGTGGAAGATGATACTCTCAAAACAGAGTGCCTTGGAGCCAGCTGAGTATAGACTGAAACCTCCAGGAACTGTGAGCTAAATAAGCCTTTTCTCCCTTCACTGTGCGTATCGGTATTTGTCCCAGCAACAAGAGAAGAGTAATTGAGATATCAATAAACCTAGAAGAGTATTTTGGTGGACTTTCAGTAGGAACATAAAAGCAGCACACAGTGGAGTTGAACATTCTGCATTTGATTGGATTTGTAGTGATTCTCCTGTTTTCAGCATGCCAAGCCCGGGATGACAGGTGCATGCCACCATTGCCAACAGCATGGCATACTGGGGATCAAACCCTAGCTGCTGCGCTCTGCCTAAGCAGGTGCTTCGCTCTGCCTACGCAAGCGCTCTAGTATGCTGAACTACCTGGCTGGCCCTCTAAATACTGTATGTTCCTTTAAAAAGGTGACTTCAAATCTGCAATACGTGTTTAAAAGATCTATTTTGTTTCACTTCCAAATTATTTTTTCTTCCCTTAAAAGATTGATAATCAAATCCTTTATTTTTTTAATTTATTTATGTTATAGAGAGCTGAGCCTGCCCTGGGAGTGGGGCTGGCACAGCATGTGGTGCTGGGGATCGAACTGCAGTCCCTGAAGTTGCCTAGGCAGGCCTAAGCAGATGCTTGAGGCAGCCGAGCTATCTCACAAATTCTTTTTTTAAAATACATATTTGGGACCAGGTCTCACTATGCACCTCAGACTCATAGTGATCCTCCTGCTTTCAGCCTCCCCAGTGTTGGGATTACACCCAGGCACCACAATACCCTGACTCAGTGGCAGGCTCAGCATGCCCGTGGGCAAAGCCTAGCAGCATGCAGTGCTGAGAATCAAACCCCATCCCTGGCCCCTGCTCAGGCATTTAGTCCTGAGGTATCTCCCCACTGCTGATAATCAAATTCTGTCCCACTTTTCCATCTATAAAAAGTGGATGGCAGGCCCTGAGCTGCATACTGGAGAGACTAGGTCCAATAAGAAAGGGACAAATACATCCTGTATAGGAAACCAGCCTCCAAGGCAAAGGCAGTCCAGATCTCCATGCACAGGTAGAAGGAAGGGGTCCCAAGGGCCTCTGGCCATCTCAGGGTCAGTAACTGGGTGTTGAGTGGATCTCTGCACTCTGAGTTGTATTTCTCACCCATCAAGGGCTTGTCTGCCCTGGGAGAATTCCAGACAGTGAAAGCTTAACAGAGTAAACAGCTGAGAAAAGGACAACTCAACTCCAGGCAAAATCCATGTACATAATTAAATCCACCCATCTCAGTGCAGAGGTTTTCAGAGGCAGCATGCATGAAACTATAAAAGGAAATGCAATTAGGGAGAGTCTTTTTTAATACATCTAATTCTGACTACCCTTGCCCAAGGCAGCAACTTAATTCTACTTAAGGATAGCTATCTTGGAAAAGTCATTATGTAAATTATAAGGTTTAGGGAAAAAAGAAGTAGGCAAATGACAAGCCTCTGAAAAGAAGGACCAAAGCAAGCAGTGACAGCACGGTGACAGAAATGACCATCACAGCTAGATCACCACCCAGCAGCGGTACCTCAGGTCTTGTTTCACCTCACCATCCACAGCAAGCCAACGTGATGATCAGACCAGGCTAGATTTTGCAGAAAGTAGCTGACCAGGAATTGACAAGAATACATTTTCAACATGATCTTTATCCACCAGGCGTGGTGGCACACACCTATACTCCTAGCACTTGGGAGGCTGAGGCTGAAGGACCAGTGCGAGTTCGAGACCAACCAGCCTGGACTACAAAAGTGAGCTCAAGGCCAGCCTGAACTGCATAGCAAGACCCTATCTCAAAAAGACAAAAAAAAAAAAAAAAAAGATCTTTCTCCATTTGTTGCTAGAAATTGAAGTATATATGCAGGCTTCTTTTTAAAGACTGCTAAGATAAATTCCAGAAGAGGACAGATGGTAGGACATTCTAAGTAGTAGAGTAAAGGCACCACCGAACTCAAGTCTTTTCTCCCTAGAACTGGATATTGAGCTCAAAATCTTTGCACTGAGCTGTGCCTCCTGCGTTATTTTTTGAGACAGTCGCTAAGTTGACCAGGCTGGACTCAATCTTGCACTCCTCCTGTGTCAGCCTGCCAGAGATCTATGGTTACAGGCATGTGCGACCATGCCCTACTGAAGAGTCATCTGTAACGAAAGTAGGGCCCTGTGTACTCAGGTCTCCTGATCCACCACTCTGGCTCGGGGCCCCAAGCTAGCACAGGTGCACCTGGATACTGTGGGTAGGGCAGAAGAATGCCTCCCCCTCTTCTCTACTCCTGCCTGGCCTATAGAGGGGCTCCGCCAGCCTGCAGCATGAACCAGAAGGGCCAGGAAAGGGGTCTCTGGGCTCAGCAATGGCACTCTCTCCTTGTAGCACATGAACCATCAACACTAATACAGACAGATGCGGAGCTCTGAGAAAGCTGGAGAGGAGCAGTCGCCCAGGATAAACCATGACGACATGATTTCTGTGTAAAATAAATGACCATAGACCATTTATTCCTTCCTTAGACAAACCACAATGGGCCAGGCACTGTTCTAGCGATCGGATTATTTTTAATTCGTTTATGCCACAGATTGCCTTTTAAAATTTTTTGCATGAAATTCATCTGGTTACCTAGGAAGAATCAAGCAGCAAGAATTTGAAGAGAAAAATGTGTCTTATGTTCCGATGTTACAACGAGTTCCAAAAGTGGAACGCTAGGCATAAAAGGATTAAAGCCTCAGCTCTGCTGTTTTGACTATTACGAATCTGATCCCTCTACATTTAACTCTTAAGTGACCCACAATTGAGAGCCGCCCGGAAAACCGGGCAATCTAGCGTCCTAATTCGGGATCCAACCATGGAAATGGGCTCCAGGTGTTAAGGGGAGGGAGGTTTGCCACTCTGTTGGTTCATCGCCTGGAGACACAGCTTCCAGCCCGGAAGGTGGGAAGGCTGCCGGACAAGGTAGCACCTGAGTATGACTTCCAAGTGAGAGGAACAACGCCCACAGGACAAATTACAACACGGCTAAGCCTGTCACAGGGTTATCCGAAGCTGCGCTAATCCCTCCCGCCTGAGATTCCCTCTGTAAAACACAAGGAAACTTCCTACACCATCTCGACCCTTCAAAATGCCCTCTCCAAGTACACAGGGGTAATAACGGCCAGCTGAAGCACACCCAACCAACGAGCTAGCAGAACCTAGATTCGAACCTCCCGCCCACAGAGAAGCCAGCGCCGCTCCGCTGTCTCGGAAGCTAGCTAGGACGCTGTCCGTTGCCCTGGAAACGGCCGGGCGCAGGCGCGCACAGAACCCCTCCCTCTTGTCCCAACAGTCGCCTTTCTTTTTCTGTTTTTTTTTTTTTTTTTTTTCATGGCGGTAGGATATAGTCAGTAATGTCACGTGCTGTCCCGTCCGCGCTCTCCGCCCGGCCATGGATCCCTCCGCCGCCCGCGCCCCGATTCCACGCCCCGAACGGCTTCCCGCGCGCCGCGCCCCTCCCCCACCCTGTCCTCTCCCCAACCCCCAGCCCCGTTCACCTGCCGTCCGCGTCTCCATGGCAACGCCCACACCGCGGAGGAAAAAAAAGCCTCGAGTTCTTCTGGGCCCCCTCCCGTGCCGACCGAGAAGGCAGGGCGGCCCCTTAACGCTTCGCTTTTTATTTTTATTTTTTTAAGAAAAGAGCCGGCGAGGTTATGGCGAATCTGCGGCATCCAACATGGCGGATGGAGTCTTCGCCCTCCTCCCCACGGGGCTCCGACGTCGGCGTGTTGACGTCAGCGCCGCGGGGCCCTCCCTGGCCAACGCCACCACTGCGCATGCTCGCGTCCCGCGTCTCGCGCCCGGATTTTCCCTGATTCCGCGTTTTGAGCCACGCCCCGAGCCGGCGCTTTGAGCTTGGCTCGGTTAGCGGTTCTCCGGGCAGGACGTCTTCCGGGTTTTGTCTGGCAGCTGTCGACCTGTCTCGGGACCGCTGAACGTGGCGAGGAGGGTCCTTAGGGTCCGTGTCCCAGTGCTGCTTTGCCAACGTGGGGCATCGAGTTGACTGGTCCCGGGCTCCGTTTACTGATTTGTCCCAGGGTAGTGACCGTGGGTCCCCACTCACAGGTTGCCGTGTTTTGGGCAGGGTGGGATGCTTTCTGCCCAGGGTGCCCCCTGGGGTTCATGCAGATTGGATTGGACAGCCTGGAGTTGCACTTGACGGAGTGGCCCCTTTACTTTCGTCTTGCAGAAAACCTCAGCTGGACTTGAGCGCGCCCTGCTTTTGCCGACAGCAGCGCGGGGCTGAGATGTAACGAGCTCGGGCTCCGATCGCATCTCCAAGGGCCCTTCCCTATGTCAAGTAACCGTGCTATTAATTAATTCTAATTCTAATTCTAATTAATTTCTAATTCTACATTAATTCATCCTAATCGCTTACCTCTGTATGTCTTGGTCACCGCTTTTGCCCCAGAAACGAGCTAAGCCTAACAGTTAAAAGAATAAACTTTATGTATGATGACTTTTGTTATTTATGGTAACAACAGAAAGTCATGTTTCTAAAACAACTCGCATCTTTAAAACTTAGTCCACTTAAAATGGTATACATAACACGGAGACAAGGCAGAAATAATCATAAAAGCTGGCTACGAGTGGTTGAAAGTTGAAACACTGATTTGTTTTCCTGGTTCCCCAGAAATGTTAAGTCTTCGCCTGTCCTCAGGCTTTTCCTGGAATTACTACCCCATTACTACCCCATTCCCCCAGTTGCCGCTCCCTTTGAAACTTTAAAGCCCCTGAGGCTGGGGCCCTTGGCCAGGAGCTCGAGGTCATCTTTGCCTCGCTCCCTCCGCTAACCTCAAGTGCGCTCACCTGTCAGCACCGCCCTCTTCCCCCGCCAGACCTCAGACTCCTTTCAGGTTTTTATCTTTGTTTTCCAGTGTCTATTGCTTAGGAATATTGAATGTATACGTTTGTTTCCATTGTCATTTATATTTTAGTCTTAAAACCCCTGGCCAATGAGCTTCAGGAGGACTCGTCTAATTTCTCAGCATCCTTAATCCCGTTCTTAGGAAACAACAGGAGTCATTACAAGAGCTTAGGTTTATCAGATCATTAAACCTATATTCAAAGGTATCTTCTTACCCTTTGTTTCCTCTTTACAACCTGGAAGGTTAAGTTGGACAGATGAGAAAATCAATATTCAGAGAGGTTGTGTGGCTGAAACCATACAGCAGGACACCAAAGAGAAACTCGGCTCTGTCCTCTTGATCTTTTACCACATCGTTTTCCAAAACATCCCAAGTACCCACCACACCTTTGAGAGCTGGTTCCAGCACAGTCATGAAATTACTGCTGTACCTGTCCCTGTCCTAGGACACAGGATAGATGCAGAACAGGGCTGTACACCAGAACCTTTAATTTGGAAATGCGCTGTTAAAACGCTGCATTGATGAGCTGCTTTTTTTAGAACTATAAATATTTACAATAATCACAATTGTGCGGTGTATTGATTTCTATCCGGAAATTAGAGTTGTTCTGGGTTGCTGACGCTATCGGTTTTGCACTGGGCCGCCTTTCTTACAGCAGCATGTTATTTATTGATTAGCAGATGGATTGATTGTTCTTGGATGTTGTGACCAAATGAATGTTGGAAATGAAGCAATTTAAAATTTGTCTCAAAAGCCAGTTACTTGAGAATGTTAAAGCTGAATGAGAAGAAGCAGCCACAGCTGCGAGTGATGGACCTGGGTTAATCCTCTGGGTAGCTGTGATTTTCCGCCCTGGTCCTGTGGCCTCGCCTCCCTGCTAGCCACCCATCCTCCAAAGTTACCATGCAGCTGTAGTTCTGGAAACTGACCTTGTGCGGACAGGCAGAGACAACTAAGAGAAAGTGGCTTCTGGGGAAGCCCAGACATGTAAGTGGAGAGATCCACACAGGCTCAGCCATCAACATGCTATGTGACTTGGATGATTTCAATCTGCACTTTCCACAAGGTATTTTTAAATGCCTTCAATTAATGAGGAAGCAGTAGTAGGATAAACTGTAAGTCACTCAGAATCAGCATTAATGGCCTCCTGCTTCCTGATGGTTGCTAGAAGAAATCAGCTTCCCAATTGACCCTGAAATCAGTCAACTTTGCAAAGCTGACACACAAACATGTGTCATTTAAAGTATAGATGTGATAGCACATTTAGTTACATAAAAACTGTAGGTAATTGCATATTTGTGTAATTGTATAATTCTAAAAAGTAACAAATGGGGGCTGGGGAGATAGCTCCGAGGCACAAGTGCCTGCGTGGCAAGTGCAAGGTCGTGAGTTTGAACCCCGGTCCCGCAATAAATAAATAAATAAATAAAAATTAAAAGTAACAGATGCATCTACATGAAAACAAAAATTTTGTAATTGTGGTAGGCAGATGAATTAGATAAAAATATTATAGACAGTCAGGGCCAGGCCCTCAAAGATGACATGGAAGATAAGGTGACTTTCCAGCTAGAGACAGAGACTCCTCTGCCATGCGCCAGATCTTAAAACAAGAGTAAACAGAAGCAACTACATACTTCCTTAAGGGTGGGCATCAGGGATTCATATGCTAAATAAGTATCAATCCCCTCAAAAGGCCCTGGAAAGAGTCAAGAGCCCAAGCTCAATAGGTGGTGTCCTTGCCCGCTTGCTACGTGACTCGCCTTCCATTGGATCCTGATGTTAATCAATTTTACCTGAGCAATGGTGCTTATACTCTCATTGGTTGGTCATAGTCTTTGTCCCACCTCATACCCACCTAAGCGAGTTCCCATGTCTTCTCTCTAAAAGTCCCTGGAAGAGACAGCTTCTGGGGGACACCCACTCGGGACCTCTCTCCTGTCCCTCTCTCAGACAGGAGCCTTCTTTCCCCCAATAAATATGTTCTGCTCATTACCTCCGTTTGTTCCTAAAATTCATACTTCAGTTTTAGAGAACATGAACTCATCCCAGGTACTTTTCAGGTTGGGGATCAGTTTTCCCTATATTATTTAGAGGTTCCCTATTGGAGGTCATCCACCGCAGATCAGTTTTTAATTCCTGCATCATAATGATTTCATGTTATCTTCACACCTGAGGAGTTAAAACTGCATGGTCCTAACTATACCAAAATACTCATGATGTATAATGAAGCTGAGGATAAAGTAAGGCACAGCGCCATGATCCCACGTCATGTTCAGGAGTGTGAAGACTGCAGTGCTTGCTTTCAAGTCCTGCTGACAGAGCGTTGAGCTTGGCGAGAGGGATTCCCTAGCCACAAACACAGGCTGCCACTTCAGTCACCGCAAAGAATTCTGCGTCCTAGCTAAGTCATCTCTCACTGGCTCACAGGCTGATTTTAATGCTCCTGAGAAAAAGGAAATCTTTCTCCTATGGACCCAATGAATGAAGTTCCTGGAAAGGTGCAAAGATAAGCCTTACAGAGATATAGAAATTGGTCAGCTCAACAGTGATGCTGAATATGAGTAAAGTAAAAACGTACCTTATGAGGCCTTATGAGGTCTTTTTTGGGGGGTCTTTTTGAGACAGGGTCTTGCTATGCAGCTCAGGATGGCCTTGAACTCATTTTTGTAGCCGAGGCTGGTCTCAAACTCGCACTGATCCTCCTGCCTCAGCCTCTCAAGTGCTGCGATTACAGGCGTGCATCACCACACCTGGCTCAAGCCTTTGGGAAAAGTTACATTATGCTCCATTGTATAAAAACAGGATATTGAATCCCTGGTGTGCCGTGCTAGCCTGGCCCACAGGGCATACACGCACAGATGGAGAGTGACACTGGGGGTGGTGGCAGATCACCAGTAATCCGCGCACTTGGGAGGCTGACAACGGGAATCACCGAGTCTGATCTACATAGTGAGACCCTTGTAGGCCCTATAGACCCTGTCCTAAATATAGAAAAAAAAAAAAGGGATATTATAACTATAACACAAAGAATTTTTAAAGTAACTAGGCCATGAAAGAAAGGGAGCAGGAGGGTGGTCCTAGATCCCAGCAACCAAAAGGAAAAAGAGCAGACCTCCCTGAGCCTACAAAGGTGACAGCCATGAATGGCACACGATTCACCCTGACTAAAGGAAGAGGAAATAGAGCAAGGGACCAGCTTGGGGTGAATCCCGTGTGGCCAGGAAAGGAAAGTGCCTGATTTACATCGTGTCTATGTATAGCTGTGATGTTAGTATAGAACGGGGGAAAACACATGTGAACCAAGCATGATAACCTAGTTTGCATGGCTGGCGGGCCGGTGGGTCGCTGTTCGCCTACATGGAAGTTCAGTGCAGCCGTTGGAGAAATGGAGAGGGACAGGAGTGGAGGTGTGGGCCATGCTCAGGCTACGCCACAGAGAGAAGAGTGAGCCATGAAGCAGTATATGGCGCATGCCACTGATGCAGGAAGAAAAAACCGGTCAGGGGTGCATGTCCTCCAATAGGGAACCTCCAAATGATATAGAGGGAACTCCCCAACCTGAAAAGTACCTGGGACAGGCTCGTGTTCTCTAAAACTGAAGAATGAATTTTAGGAACAAACGGAAGTAATGAGTAGAACATATTTAGTGAGGGAAAGAAAGCTCCTATCCGAGAGAGGGACAGGAGGGAGGTCCCGAGTGGGTGTCCCCCAGAAGCTGTCTCTTCCAGGGACTTTTAGAGAGAAGACATGGGAACTCGCTTAGGTGGGTATGAGGTGGGACAAAGACTATGACCAACCAATGAGAGTATAAGCACCATTGCTCAGGTAAAATTGATTAACATCAGGATCCAATGGAAGGCGAGTCACGTAGCAAGCGGGCAAGAACACCACCTATTGAGCTTGGGCTCTCTGACTCTTTCCAGGGACTTTTGAGGGGATTGATACTTATTTAGCATATGAATCCCTGATGCCCACCCTTAAGGAAGTATGTAGTTGCTTCTGTTTACTCTTGTTTTAAGATCTGGCGCATGGCAGAGGAGTCTCTGTCTCTAGCTGGAAAGTCACCTTATCTTCCGTGTCATCTTTGAGGGCCTGGCCCTGTCTGACTGCCTATAATATTTTTATCTAATTCAGCTGCCTACAGCACCACGGTTTGGGAACATATTTTTTAGCAACTACATGAACATAATTATAGATGCATAGAGAATCCCTGAAAATAGGGATAGAAACTTACTAGAAAAGACAGCTTCTAGACGTCTGCACTGGAGAGCTGCCCCGCGGGGAGACCATTTTCACTGACCATCCACTGGGAATATTCGCACGTTTTACTAAGTGCATATACTGTCTTTTCAGGGGAGAAGGGATATCTAGGACTACTCCCTAGGTCCTAGTCCTGGTTCTCTTGCTCAGGGGCTGACTTCGGACAGCTCACCTCTTGGCACTGTGCTTTCCACCTTTGAACACGAAGATGTTGAATGCAATATCCACTTTGGTGAGCTGGGACGGGGGATGGGATGAGAATCCAGAAAGTACAGTTGCATGTTGGTAGTGGAACAAGTGGTTTGCGTGCATGTGGGACCAAAGATATTCATGACGGGCAAGGACACGAGTGAGGGAGAGCACGGGGGCCAGCGTTCTTGAGCTGGGCTGCTTCCATCCCACAGCCTAGCTTCAGAGATTCTGGACTTTGTTGCATGTTATCAGTGGGCGCCTAAGGAAAGAACAAGAAGACCCAGTGAATTTACCTCAGAGGTCTCACTGAGACTTATCTTTCTCCGAGTGAGCCCTGACCTTCAGAAGTATCTCACCTTTATTTAGGGCCAAGAAATGTGCTCAGGTGCATAATTACTTTAGTAAAGAAGGGCTACAATCTCTGACCTCCATTTGCCCAATGCTAGGTTCACACAAATACTAATTAAACCCTGGGGAGATAGCTCTATGGCATAAGTGCCTGCCTGGCAAGTGCAAGGTTGTGAGTTCAAACCCCAGTCCCACACAAACACAAAAAAGAAGGTATCAAGCAAGGAAGGAGACAACAAACAGAAAGCCTTGAGGGTAAGCTGCTATCTTTCTCCTGGAATTCCCACTTTCTGGGATTCCCAAACCACAGCTGTCCCTGGGCTTTGTCTATTGTTCTTTGCCTCTTGAGATGCTAATTACTTATTTCTACAGGACTTCAGTGTCCTCCTCTGGAAAATGGCAGTGAGGGAGAAACAGGGAAGATGCTAGATGATTCCTAAGATTCATTTCCAATAAAAATCAAAATGACAAAAAGGCGTGATTATAATATTTGGTTGGAAACTTCTCAGTGTGAAATGGAACCATAAAAAAAAAAAAAAAAAATAGCACCCGGAACCTGCGACATGGCTCAATGGTCTAAAGTGCATGTGTAGGCAAGCTTAGGGAACCACATGGACTACAGTTTGATCCCCAGCACCAAGTGCTGTGGCAGCCCCACCCCCAGGGCAGGCTGAGTGGGCCATTAAAAAAAAAAAAAAAAAAAAAAAGCCCCCAATGGAGTTTGCAACACACAACTGTAGCCGCCAGCTGTGGAAAGGGATGAAGCCTTTAGAGAGGGCTGGCACTCTGTGCCGGTCTCATCTGGAGGCAGAGGGAAGCAGGAAATTGTGCACAAACACATTTTTGGTGGTGTCTTCATTTAAATCATCTAAGTTCTGGAGCCAGACAAATGCTCATTGTTTCAGCTGTTGACAAGACCACCAGAAGGCAAAGGCATTTGGAAGCAGTCTGACCAAGAGGGTGCCGCTGAACCAGGCCACTCTGTGACCACATTCTAGTGAGGTCCTTTCAGCCATGCAACTTGCTGTGACCCAGGGAACACAAGCATGGCGGAAGCAGAGCCTTGCTGAGTCCAGGAACCCCGGGGCTTGTCCACTTGGGATGCTGCCTCTTGAAGCCTCCTGGCTCTGAGGAAGCTCACGCCAAACTCCACAGGAGAGGAGGCTGCCCAAGGGGCAGGCGACCTCCTGAGAGCTCCTGAACTTGCTGTTCGCAGCCAGTGCAGCCTCATGGGTGACGCCCAGTGGAGCTGATAAATCTGCTGATTGAAACTGCTACATGGCGTATGGTTTGTTGGGCAGCAGTGAAGATCTTCGCCTTGTGCGAGCCAGGACTTCAATGTCATGGAGGCCCTCTGTCATTTTGAGGGACAGTGCAGCTTGCTTCTCTGGAAGAAAAAGGGCAACAAGATGGAGAGATATTTGAATGGGCTCCAAGCTTCAAACAAGAAAGTTTACTGAAGGAAAAATGAGACACTTGGCTGAGGTCTTAAGTTAGAATTTGAGTCAGAGAGGGCAGCCAAGAACCTCTCTCAAAGAAGCAGTGGGAGCAAACCCTGCCCAGAAGGTCAGCCTGACTGCCAGCAAAGCCAGGCCACAGCCACTGACATCAGCCGCCAGCAAGCAAGAGTTTTGTACAAGAATCTTGAATCAACTGCTCTGTTCTTTGTTTACCTGCACAGCTCTTGTTTGGAGGCCTGAAAATATGACAACCAGCTATCACTGCTGTGGAAGCAAACCTCCTCACCACTGCCTAAGGGGCTGGAAATGATATGGAATAAGGGGGAATAGATAGAATAATGGTGACAGCAAGGGCCCAGGCACCTAGGCTTCCTGTCTCTTTATCTCGCACCCCCTTCACCCTATCTGTTCATGAATGAGAAGCCTCCTCCTGGCACAGTGCTGCAGAGTACTCGGGGGCTGTTATGGTTTGTGGCTAATTACCCTCCCAAAGTCTCATGCAGTCAGTGGGGCAGCTTCCAGAGTTTGTAATTAATTAATGATCCAATGTGGGGATTAGGGGTGTGGATGTGGCACCCACCCTGGGGTGGGGAATCTGCACACAGTGTAAGGAGGGTAAAGAGGCTGACGAGCTCCCACAGCTGCTGCGCCTCCCTTTGCTCTTTGCTGTCTTCCTTCGCCATGAACTGCTGCCCTCCTTCATATGCCACTCTGCCTTGGAGCCAATTGAGTATGGACAGAAACCTCCACCAACTGTGAGTTAAGTAAACCATTCTCTCTGTAACTTTTAGTATTGGGTATTTTGTCCCAGCAACAAAAGAAAGAAAAGTAACTGAGATGGGGTTAAGTGACTTTTCTGAAGTCACCCACCCAATAATAAAGTAGATACAAGCCAGGCCTTTCCGCTGCCCCCTCTGCAGCCCACTTGCCCAGGGCTACATGTGGTACAGCTAAGTGAGGAGATGGCATTTTCTGGCCGTGAGCCAGTGGAAGGACGGAAAGGTGCAAAGGGGCTCCAGGCATGGTTACTGGGAATGAGAGGGGACAGCAGCAGGACAGAGGCTGAACCTGAAAAGGAGACACCTGACCTGGGCCTTGGCGCTCCACACACTCTGCCGGCTCTCGTCCAGCCCCTAGCCTGCCGTGTGCCCCAGGATTCTGCGGAGCTCTGGTCAGCAGCCCTGGAGCAGCTCAGGCCTGCGGCAGTACAGCGCTGCTTTTCCTCCAACACTGAGCCCAAGCCCAAGCCTGCGGAGGTGGCGCCAGCCTTCTCCCTCTCCAGCCTTGTTGGTAGCGTGCACACGTGCTTCTTCTCACACCAACAAGCTGCCCTCACTCCGCTTACGTCTCACCATTTCTCAGAAAGGCCAGGCCTCAGCATCACTTTGTGCCTTCACATGCATGGAAACCTTTTCTACCTGCTAGACTCCTTTACAACCTTCAACACCCAAACCACGTTCTCCGCCTTCTTACCTTGCTGGCAGTTTCAGTGACTCCCTCACCTCAGCCTTTTTCTTTGTTCTCACATACTGCACTATGCCCATTGACAGTCTAGGTTTCTCATAGAACGGGGGCTCGCGTGGGCAAGCGGCAAAGACCAATTGCTTCTGTGCGCCGTCTTCCCAGATTACCTGAGCGTGTATGGATTGAAGAAGGTGGTAGGGAACTGATGATGTAGTGTAAGGGAACACAACCGTCAGCATGTTAGAGGAATGACCCATGGGAGGAACCCACCCCGAAAGCAACTGGCCTGCTCACTCCATCCTTAAGTGTCTGTGCAGTGCCTGCCACGTGCCAGCAACGCACAGGTGCAGCCACAGTATCTGTGCCCCTGCATTCCATAGCCCAGAAGGAGAGTGGGACACAGTCTGCCATGGATAGGTGAGCTGTGCAAGGTGGATGCCCTGGGCCAAATAGCTGGGGAGGACAGCTAGGTGACATTCAAGGAAGGGATCTGGGGAGTCTGCAGAGAGGCAGAGATGGCAGGCCAGGTACATGAGGAAGCAAGGCAGGAAAACAAGCGTGGCTCCGTGGCACTCTAAGCAGACACCCCATGGCCAGCACTATTCAAGTAGCTGTTGTGAGTTGCCACGGCTAGCCCACATCCAAGAGCAATGGTGACTTCCACAGTAGCTCTGTCCCTGGCCAGTCCCCTGGTGACCTGCAGATTAGAGTGTTGGTACAGATGCTTGGCTCAGGAGAAACACCAGGGCCAACCAAATAGCTCAATGGATTAAAGAGCCTGAAAGCAAGCACAGGGGCCAGGGACCTGATCCCATGTCTGCTGTTCCAGCCCTGCTCCTGGTGCATGCTGAGCTGGCACCTGAGACAGGGCCTGGTGTCTCCCACCTGTAATCCCAGCTCTTGGAGGCTCTAAACAGGAGGATCACTACCAGTCCGATCTAGCAGTGAGACCCTGAACACCTGTAGACCCTTCCCTGAGAGAGAGAGACCAGAACCAATCCAAAAGACCAACACTGGAGGCATATACTGCGCCATATAATAAAGATGGCTTCAGCTCCTGCAGAGACCTCGCTGCTTACTTCATGGAAGAGGAAGGAAGGGGAAGGCGCTGGCTTCAGGCTATGCACGGACTGAGCACTGAAGTCAGGTGGCTCAGAAACAGGGCCGCAGAGGACACTGTCACTGATCACAAAGACCCTGTGGCCTCCAAATTGATGTGCTGAAGCCCAGATCCCTGTGCCTCAATGGGACTGCAGTGGGAGAGGCTGAAAACCAGACGTATCAGTAAAATGGCATCATGTTGTGGAAACTAATCAAAGGTCACTGTTATTCTTTCTTCTGTTTTTGATATATCTTTGTTTGGATTTTGACATAGTGTCTCATCTGTAGTTCAGGCTGGACTTGAACTCACTATGTAGCCTAGGCTGGCCTCAAACTCATGGCAGTCCTCCTGCCACAGCTTCCCAGTGGAAAGGATTGCAGGAGTGCTCCAGCATGCTAGGCTGGCTGTCTTTTAAGAAGAGGAGTTTAGGCCTGTTAGGAAAAAGAAAAAGAAGAAACAGAAGTATGATCTTAATAGGATAGATTTATTGCAGAACAAACCTGAGGGGCAATAAATTTCCAGTTAGACCACCTAGTCAGTGCCATTTATTTATGGCAAATTACTACTAAAACCTGAGGAACAGACGTGAACATTGCTCCTTACATTCTACACTGCAGCAGGTCCCGACAGAGGTAACTGGCCCGCCCTTGGCAGGAGGCTCTGGTGCTCTCCATTCTCACAGAGCTCCTCTGACCTGCCTCTTGTCACCATGCAGGACAGCTCAGCTCCTCAGCAGCCAGGTCCCCAGAGGAAATGCATGGCACCTCGATCCAACTGGGCCACCTAAGAAGAGTCAGTCACTTTTTCTCTCCGTTTTTGTTGTCGTTTTCTAAGAAAGGGGTTGTTACCAAAGTGGAAAAGGAAGTCAAAGGAAGATTGCATTACTCGGGGCCCTCCACCCACCACAGGCCAGCAAAAAGGACGCTGCGAGCTGGATCCCATCCTGGGCCTAGAACAGGACAGCGCCCCCACCCCCAGAAGGCCACCTTCAGCCAGAGGCACGACTGGCCTAACCCCTCAGAAAAGGAGCCTGGGGGTGCAGGTCCCACCTGTACTCTCCTCCCAGTGTCCTGTTCTCTTGCCAGCCTCCCTTGCCTGATCCCAGCCTAAGGGCAGCCCTTGGTTGCCCCTTCACTGTTCTGTGCAGGAGGGACAAGACCCTGGGTTGGACCTTGAGGATCAGGCATCTTCCTCACCTGCACAGATACAGCCCCAGTGCAAATTGCAACCCATTACAGAAGTTTCTGGGTAAAACCCTCATCGAAAACACATTGTGAACGTGAGGACACAAAGGCTGCTGCCTTAAAAAGTGGCCATGCAAATCTCAGTGACCGCCCGCTGTTTGAAAATGGAATCTCACCTAAAAGACACAACGTGCTTTATGGCTCACTGTACTACACTGAGCTATCCAAGTAGACAAAAACCTGCCGGGCTGCCTTTGTGCATTTACCACATGGCTTCGTCTACCGTCATGTGCAGGAGTCAGAGTGGGCTTTCCCAGGTCTGACTGGGAGTAAACTCTTCTGCAGGCATCAGGGAATGTGTTCAGGCTGCCGTCTGCAATGCTTAGTGCAGGAACATCTGTGTGTCCAGTATCTGTGGCTCCCACACCCCTTCCTGACCACAGATATGGGCTGTGTCTGCTGCCCTGCAGAGTCTTGGGTGAGCCTCTACAAAATGCCCATGCACAAGCGAGCTTCAAACACAGTCAAAGGAAGGCAGAGAGAAGGGCAAGGAAATGAGGCTAACTTGATGTACCTTTCTTCAACAGACACAGCACAGCCACTGGCTCATGGGAAAGAACTCCTCTGCCATGTCAGAGGTTATCCAGCACCTGCCCATGTCCTCACTCAGATGCTGTCTGTGGTGAGACAAACACAGGAAAGGAGCGCCAGGCCTGCAGGAATTCCCACCACACTCCCCAGCAAGAGACCCCTCCCACAAGGTGCTCCGCACCCTGGCTCTCCTCTGCCCATGCAGGTCACTGCCTCAAGTCTCTGAGGCTCCTTAGAGGACATCTCTGCTCAATGTAGTCCCTTGTTCTTTTTCTCCTGCTCCTCTTTGCTTGGCTAATATTTCTCCCCACCCAGGTTTCTCTTTGAAAGCCACCTAGTTGGTCAGACCAGGCATGCTGAGGCACATGTGCTGTGTGCTTGGTGGGCGTACTCTGCTGCCTGCCCCCGCACTATAGCCAGCTTGCTTCATGAAAATTAAGCTGAAACTGAAAACTCCCTTAGGCCACAAGTTCAAGAGTGGACCTTTCACAAATTTTGAATGGATCAGAAGACTAGACAGTAGTTAAAACAGTAGGGGTCAGCTGGATTTCTTTTTTGAGGTGCTAATTAAGCCATGTATAGCTGTCACCTTGATCTGCGTCCTTGTGTCCTGGGTCAACTGTCCATTTTGATGGCAGACCCATGGGCAGAGAAGCGAGCTCCTTCTGAGGCAGAAGAGAGGCCTCAGTTAATACTGTGTTCCACCTCCCCACTTTTCCTCTCAGTATATACAAAATAATAAAAGCATTAGCAATGTTACAGAATTCCACTAAACAAAATAACACAAATTTGACAATATTTATTGTACTTCAGTTTGCCTTTAAATTGGTTGTTTAGATTAGCAGATATATGCATGCAAAATTAGGGGAAAAGTTATAAGCAATCAGGAAGATAAAAGAATTGAAGCATCAGCCCCTCCTTTCCATGCACCAACAGCAATCAGGAGCACAACGACCCAAGCCATCTTGCATATATGTATAGGTTTACCTCAAGTGCTTCTCATCTCAGTATTTCCTTCCTTTTCAGAAAGCAGTTTCGGACACAGTGGCGCATCCCTGTGACTCCAGCACCTGGAGGCTGAAGCAGGAGGATCTTTGCAAATTTGAGACCTGCCTGTGCTACAGAGTGAGTTCAAGGCTAGCCTGAACTGCATAGCAAGACTCTGTCTCAAAAAGATAAAAGAGAAGAACACAGCACAACTCAAAAAGAAAGCTATCCACCAACACTGGGGATCCCCAGTGCTCTTTTCTGTAAAGGGCCAGATAGCAAACATCTTTGGTTTTCCAGGCCATAGGGTGTCCATTGAATGTGCCCCACTCTGCCCTGTACTAAAAGCCAAAGGAAATACTGAATGAATGGGTGAGGCTATTTTCCAACAAAACTTTCTTTACAAAAACAGGTAGCAAGCAGGATTTGGCCTTGGGCTCTACAGTTTGCCAACCCAGACCTACTTCATAGTAAGTTCATTATGAAAACTAGGGTTTTGTTATGTGAGCAATATGGGCCTGCCAGGAAAAGGGGGTGCCTAGATGTTAGTACCCAGCACATAACCTGAACAAGGTATGGTAATATGTCCTGAGCAGGGAGCACCTCAAATGTACCTTGTCTGTATAGACTGTTTGTGGTGCAACTCTACTAAATCATTTTCAAGATTCCAGTATTAAAAGCTTGTTTAATTATAAAATATTTTTGTTAAGGCAAAGCCAAAGCCGGCTTGACCCTGCTCCATAGTTGGCTGGGCTGCTCTGGGCGGCCTTCCACGGTCATAGGTAAAAAGAGGAGGGTGTGGACAGCTTTTCTGGCAGTCTGTGCCAGGTGGCACATACAGGGAGTGTAAGCTTCAAATGAAGTTAGGCAGAACATGGACAAGCCAGCACACAGAGAAGCAGAGGGGCAAAGTCTTCCAGAAAGTCTACGTGATCCTGCTTTGTGGCCCACAGACATCTATGAAATCATGAAAGTCCTGTGTAACAGACTCACCAGGAATCTAGCAGCAGGCTCAGCTCTTGTGCTTGGACTGGTATCAGATCCCCTGCTGTAAGCCCAGAGCTTCACTCAAGGGCAGTAGGGTGCTCAGCTCCCCGGGCTTCATTCTCATCAGGCCAGGGCAGGGGAGGCCGCTGGAGATGCATACCCATGCTGATCCATTAAGCTGCTCCCAGAAACACACACGCCAGTGACCTAGCAGAAGGCATCATTGCTTACAACAGCATCCTGAAGTTTGCATTCCTAGGCCAGGTTTTCATATTAAAAATTTAGGCCTTATATTAAAATCAGGGTGCCAGTAATAACATATTGTAAAGTAACATACATGATATAACTCGCTTCTGTTTTATTGAATCTGTGATCTTTAAAATGAATTCCACCCAGAGCCAGAGTTCAGCAGTACAGTGCCTGCCTGGCAAGCACAAGGACCTGGGTTCAATCCCCAGTACCACATGCAGTATCGGCCCCAGAACCTCAGGAGCACTGTGCCAACCCCTAAACTGGGCATGGTAGTACATGCCTATAATCCCAGTGCTGGGGAGGCTGAAACAGGAGGATCATTATGAGTCCAAGCTGCATAACAAGACCCTGTACCACAAAAATAAATAAACAATAAAATATTTTTTAAAACTTAATTTCATTTTTATAGTTATTTATTGAGAATTTTAAAAAATAAGCTTTGTAACAGTATTTTTAATTTTAAAATTGAGGCACTAAATGATATATTTGTTAACATATTCAAAAGTCTGAAACAATCTTTAAATATTCTTCTTAGAAGAATCACACTGGAGGAAAACACATCTATTCCACTACAGTTTTATCCCAGCTGATCTCTCATTAACTGTAACTTGCAGTTCAATCTAGTTTTTTCTTTTTTGCGTGACTGGGATTTGAATTCATAACCTTGCACTTGCCAGGCAGGCACTTGTACCATGGAGCTGTCTCCCTAGCCCCTGGCATATTCAATCTAAACACAGGAGACAAGCTGATTTCATATAGTCTTTCCGTGGAGAAAATTCAGGACAAGCGTGTGACATGTGAACAATTACAGAAAGCAAAAGGAGACTGATATGTCCAGATCTGTTCAATGAACATGCAAGCTGTGGCGAAGGATATGCGTGGGTCAGTCCACAAAGCGGTATGTGGCCAACTTGCTTTTACCAAATGCAACAGTCAAGATGGTAGCATTAATTTATGTTGATGGTAATGCATTTTGGTTGGGTTGATAGCAATCTGAAAAAAGGGTGCAGAACTAGCTTTGTATCATGTATCTGGCCCACATTCAGCGGCATGAAACAACAGCCATTCATTTCGGCAGCTCCTTGGGGTGCAGATGGGAGTCAGCTGTTTGAGGTTGGGCTGAGCCAAGTTTTCTCACATGGGACAGGTTGAGTGGGGACGCTGCCCTGGACACAGCTTGGCTGGGACAATTCCGCTTCATGTGGCTTCCATTAGCCTGCTGGGTGGGGAGTTAGGCTCACCATACCCTTCTCTTCCAGCTGAAACAAACAGAAAAAAAAAAAAAAAAAAAAAAAGTACTGCTTTCTTGAGTCTTTTCTCTTGGCCAAAGCAAGTCACATGGCCAAACTCAAAGTAAAGAAGTAGAAAATATACTCTGCTTTTTTTTTTTTTTTTTTTTTTTTTCTAGGAAGAAGTTACAGGGCAAAGGAAGGGCTAGAGGGTGGGTGAGGAGCTAACCTTTTTATGGTTTAAGATCTAACCAGGCCCTATAGCCCCATGTGTTTGGTAGGTGACTGGATTACGGAGTTGTATAGTTGGTTGGCTGTTGTGACCAGAGGTCTGAGGAGAGGACACAGTCGCTAGGGCCTAGAAGGGTGCATCTCCCTCTGCAGCACCTTCTTTTAGCTCTGCTTCCTAGTAGCCATGAAGCGAGTTTTCCTCTACCAGGCCCTGCTACCATGCTGTTTGCCACTGAAACATGAGTTGAAATAACTCTGGCCTCCTCCAGTTTGTGGGTGTTGGATACTGTGTCCCAGCAACAGAAACTGGACTAAGACAGGACCCGTCATGCCTTCTGCAGATCTGGATGCTCTGTGCTTAGGTAAATAGATGAGAGGGAAGATTGTCTCACTCGGTGTTCAGTATAATGAAGAGACATTCAACAAACGACCAAACACAGATTCTGCTGTAGTACAGATTCAAGTTCACATTGACTGTTCTCCACATGAGGGCTGTGTAACCTTGGATGAGTTGCTCACTTTGGGGCAAAGGTCCTGCCCTGCTGGCCTGCCTGGCATCCCCTCTTCCTCCTGATCACACCTGCTTCCAGCCCCTCTGTCAAGTAGGGGAGAGCTAGGTGAGGTCTCCCTGGGATTTCCTCATCACCCTACACTCAAGTCACCACAAGGCTGATTAAGATGTCGGAGGATAAATCTTGGCTCTGCCCTCTCAAATGATGCTCTGGGAAATTTCTCGAACTGTATACCTCAGCCTTCCAGTTATAAAACAAGGATGCCAGTGTCTACTGCATGGGCTTGTGGCAGAGCTAGAATGAATTGAGACACGAGTGTTGCGTTGTCATGAAATAATCAGAGCCATGCTCCTATTAGACTTTATGGAATTAACAGCTCACAAACCTAATCAGAATTTTCCTTTGCTCCACCCTGCTTTTTCCTTTTGACAGTGTTTGTAACAGTTAAACTAGCCCTGTTTATGTTAAAGTCAAATATGAGAAGGGTCTGTCTCCTGGGTGTAGCTACCCACCCTTTGGTCTGTACATGCTATTTACACTTGTGTCAAGAGAAAGCAGAAAAAGACATCTGGCCTGGGCATTAACTTCAACCAGCGAAGTCCTCCTTGAAACTGAGAAGGGTGAAGCCTGTGCTGTCCCAAGCTCCAAAGGAAGCAAAGCCCTCGCCAAAGTCCCCCAGCCACAGGGCAAAGGCAAAGCCCTCTCTCCCTTCCCCCAGTTACCCTGCAACCTCCAGCTGATGTTCATTGGCCTTGACATTTCCCATGACTTTTGCCATTTTGAGATGCACTTGGCACAATTACAGCTTCCCATGGATGCTACGGGGTCCTCTGGGCAGTTGATGCACTCTGCCCCCCCCCTCCTACCCAGACGATGCTTGTTTGGGAGAGACTGCTAGCAGACGTATCATCCTGAGCTCTCTGTGCAGTTGTCTACCACCTTCCTTCCACACTCAGGAACTATGCGGTGGAAGGAATAGAAAATGAGAGTGTCTTCATTCTCTGCTGTCCAGGAGAGTATGATGGGAATAGGTCAGGCCTAGGAGAGCTCAGTAGGAACACGCAGGAAGGAAGAAATCCTCTGCTTAGAGATGTATGTGGGAATCTCTTCCCCACAATAACATTCAGCACAGGATGTTGGAGCTGAAATAACTCTAAACATTTCAAATTGAACTGTTTTGTATTACAGATGGGTAACCTAAAGCCCAATGAGGTTACACAGGTACAGGCTCATCAGGCCACCAGGTGGCAAATGCATGAACATCCAGGTCTTTTGAAAAACATTAGAGCCTAGAAATAAGTGCAGCTTGGTGGCATATGCCTGTGATCACAGGACTCTGCAAGTCTGAGGAAGGTAGGAAGATCACAAGCCCGAGCCAGGCTTGGGCAATTTAATGACTTAGCGAGATTTTGTCTCAAAATTTTAAAGTATTTTGAGGGGCTGGGAGAGATAGCTCATAGGCACCTGCCTGGCAAACTCAAGGTCCTGAGCTTGATCCCTGCTACCAAAAAAAGAAAAGTAAAATGCTTTGAAAAGGGCTGGAAATGTAACTCACAGTGAAAGCCCTGTGTTCTGTGTGTGTGTGTGTGTGTGTGTGTGTGTGTGTGTGTGTGTTTGAAAGAGAGAGACAGAGACAGAGAGACAGAGAGAGAGACTAGAATAGAAATGTTTGTTTCTTTTCCTGGTCAAGATGGCATTCAAAGGAAATGTGAGCACTGATTTTTAAAATGTCTAAAGGGTTACTATAGAAAGGACAACTTTCTAAGAGATCAAAAGGATACAAAGATGAAACAGTTGGCTTGGAAGTGCTCTGTCACTGGAGGGGTCTGAGCATAAATGCACAAATAGAAACAACTTACAGAGAGAAATGAAACATCAAAATGAGGACAGGGTACCAAAAGTCAGACAATGCCCAGTGCCATGGGGATGCTGGAGCAGGTGGAGCTGTCGGATGCTGCCTGGGGTGGGGCTGGGGGTGGGGGGATCGCACTGCCCTTTTGGAAGACTAGCAATTTTCCAGAAGCTTCCACTTGCATCTCCTCTGAGTCCCAGCAGTCCTGCTTTCAGGGCCTTAGGCTGAGACGCATACGGGCACTTCACCACAGCAGATTACGCCAGGCAGCCCCAGAGTGGAATCTCCCCAACTGCTCACCAAGAGGGGGATAAATAAATGTCACTGTAGTCACACAATGGAATACTACACGGAAGGAGTCAGAAGCCTTTCTCTGCGAGGAGCCAGATAGTATTTTCAGCCTTACAGACCAGATGGCTTCCACCTCAAGCACTCGATTCTGCCACTGTAGGCAAAAGCAGCCCCAGACTTAGACATAAACAGAAGTCAATGGGAATGGCTGTTTAAAAAAATTTACAATAACAGATGGAGTGCGCAGTGGATTCAGTTTTTGAAAATCCATTAAGGTGCATGGCTATGCTATGTATACTGTCAGAGCATATATAAAAAGATTTTCAACTTTTAAAAAAAAGTCTTCTACTTAGCCGGGCGTGGTGGCTCACGCCTGTAATTCCAGCACCCGGGAGGCTGAGGCAGGAGGATCGGTGTGAGTTCGAGACGAGCCTGGGCTACAAAAGTGAGCTCAAGGCCAGCCTGAACTGCATACTGAGACCCTGTCTCAAAAAGACAAAAAAAAAAGAAAAAAAAAAAAAAAGTCTTCTACTCAGAGCTTAAAAATTAAGAGGGGCCATGCAGATATCGGCCAGTGAGTTCATGATTTAATTACCAAGCTCAAAGGTAATAGCAAAGCTGGTACTAAAAGTGGGTTCCCAGCTCCGAATACAGAAAGGGAACTCACAGCTGAGGAGCATTTCCTGGGTGCAGGGCACTTACTATACTCCATCCTCACAACACTCAGGCCGACTTACCCTGCATATTCTTGTAGACGATGATAGCCCGATACTCGGGTGTGGGTCCCCACTGACCATCGGGCAGTCGGCCACAGCAGCACCACCACTGGAGCCCAGCTGTGTCTGATTCAGACCCCATGTCCTGAAGGTGCTCGCATATGAAATGTAAGCATGGTCTTTCTTTTCCTTCCTTCCTGTCTGCCTGCCTTTCTTCCTTTTCTTTCTTTCATTTTTTGCATTATTGGAGATTGAACCTAAGGTATGATGATCCATATCCCGAGCAGATTTTATTGTTTTTATTTTTGGCACAGAGTCTTGGTAAGTTGCCCAGTCCTTGAACTTGCCATCCCCTGCCTCTGCCTCCCAGAGTGCCACAGTCATCCGCCACCATAGCCAGCTACATGGCTCTTCTTGTACACTGTATGTGTTTGAATTGTAACTCCCGTGCTAAGCAATACTGCCCAGGTTTGCTGGCATGCAGGCATTGTGCTGTGGATTTTCTCTCAGAAGCAAGCACAGGGTGAGGGGTTGGGTAAAGGAGGAAGAGTGAGAACCAGAGATGCGTGTGATGCCTCCTCCAGCCAAGGGAGCCCACTGAAGGAGAGACCACAGCCCTGTGGGCCAGTCAGGAGGGGACCCAGGAGGATACGCCTTCTCTGTATCGCCTGCACCCTGCCCACAAAACTGGTTGTGAAAAGTATCTCCTCATCCTGCTAGAAGGATGGCAGAGTGTTGGGTGAAGTTCTGCTCCCTTGTGTTTTGAGAGTTTTGATCAACCCTCACTGGTTAAAAATCAAGAAAGTTATGCAATGTGATCAAAGTGTGTGACAAAAGTTAATAGTTTTGAAAATTACAGTGAAAGACACATTGCCATTGATTCCTTCAAAATTCTCGTTGAGCACAAATTCATTCCGTCTTCCCTGCCACCTTCTCAAGCAGTTCTAGAAGTTTTTTTGTGTGTCTTAAAGAAGCATCATAAATAAATAAATAAATAAATAAATAAATAAATAAATAAATAAATAAATAAAGTAAATGTGTTTGCCAGGTGCTATCCACCAGAAAGGCAGACTCAAAAACATTGCAATGTGTTCTCAATCCACCTTACTTACTGGATCTGGCCCTACAGGACTTCTAGCTCTTCCCAAAGTCAAAATGACCATGAATGACGACCACTTGGAATGCACTCTGGACAATGAGGTGACCCAGACAGCATTATAAAGAATTCTTGAGCGGACTTCCGGAACTGCTGCAGAAAGCAACAAATATGATGGGATAAGTGTGTTTGCAGCTAGGGCGAAGATCTTGGGGAGTGCTGATGGCAGTGTGACTTTTGCTATAATAAATTAAACACAGCATATTTTTTGTCACACCTCACAGTTGCTCAGCGGCAGAAGTGGCACCATCTCTTGACTGTCCGCCTGAAACTCTCACCATGGACACTCGTGTTCCCCTGGTGCCTCATCTCTGCTTGGTCACACTTTCCATGCAGCTCATGGGGATTCCCGCCCCAGAGCCGCTCCTTCCCTTCCGTCCAGCACTGGCTGGCTTACTGGAGCAACTGTCCTCCTGTCACACCTCTACCTCCAAGTTCTTCCTGATTCATGGGTACGGGCATGGGGTTTAGTGGAAAGAAAACACAGGCACGGGGGTCCACCCAACAGTGGCAGTGTGTGGGGGTGCACTGGAGGTGGAAGTCCTAACAGCTAACAGCTCAACCCACCAGAGTGCTCCATGAGGTCACAGAGCAGGGGAGGCCCCTGTGTGCTTCGGGGCCCCAGGTGGCATCGCCCACAACACTGTTCTTGGCACCCAGCCTCCAGGCTGAAAGCATCTGGGCCTGCAGCAGCATCCTCCACTCTGCTCCTGGCACACCAGGCTCCCATTGCATCAGGTTGTCCTCCTACTTCAGCCTGCCCCAGAGTGATTGTGATCGCTCTCTATTTTCACGAAGTTTACTTAAAGAAATCTGTCCGGATCTTGGTGTCTCCCCAAAGGGCCCTGTGTCCTCTATCCTTCAGGTCTTTTCCTTTCAGTAAGTGGCACACATATCTAGCACTCCCGAGCCCCTCCCAAACGTTTATTAAGTAAGCACATGCCAGGCACCTTGCAGGAAACTGGTCCCCGTCATCTTGGTGGAGGAGAAGATGTGGGGGACAGCGTGGTGAGAGCAGAGGAGGACAGAGTGGACATGGTGCCTGATCAGCACAGAAGTGAGCAGCGAAACCCACCCGAGTTAAGGGTGGCGGCTCAGAGAAGCTGAAACTTGAGCCCAGTCTTCCAGACTGCGTAGGTCCCTATCTAGAGGAACAGGGCACCCTCAACAGGGGTCTTAGCATGGGCGAAGGCAGAAGAACGTCCTGTGCCCAGGGAAAGGCTAGCAGCGGTGGGGGCTGGCGTAGAGCATTGCCAGGCAGGAGACGGCTTCTAGCCGAGGAGCAGGGCTGCTCAGCAGCGGGCGCGGGGGAGGGCAGCCATAACCCAATCCACTTATCAGATCAGGCAGCTCTGTCCCTGCCTTTCTGCTCTGTCCTCCATTCGATCAGAGCTCAGCAGCCAGGGAGAGGGAGCCACACCTGCTGTTTGTTCAGTCCTTGGCGCGTGCTGGCAGCAGTGAGGTCACGTGAGAGCAAGTGCCTGCTTGTCACCTGTTCCTACGTGATGATTGATTAGGGAAGCTGCCTGTCGAATGTGTAAGCTCTCAAACTCAGTGTCATGGGGAGCTGGGCCTTTTTTATCTTCCTGTGACAGGACTGGAAAGATTTTCAGAGCTGGGTTTTTCTTTGATTTTTAATCTGGGCCCATAGCTCTGAGGAATACATGGACATACTAATATTATAAATAAGGTTTTGTGGATTGGGGTGTTTTGCCTAGGGAAGCCCCCCAAGTTCTCATCAGCGCCTTTAAGGATCCTGCGACTCTTTCCCTTGGAGCAGTGTCCACAGGCCCTCCAGAGTGCCTACAGCCTCTTTCCTGTGGAGGATGAAGGCCAGTGAGGAAAACAGCAGCCCCAGCTGGCCCATGGCTTGCCACATAAAAGTGCATTTAAAAAAAAAAAAAACCTACTTTCTACAGCTCAAAATGGACCGAAAGTTGTAATTTCAGACAAAACTTAGCTAGGCAGTTTTTTCCACTGTGATAGCCATTCTAATCGGTTTCCTTGTAAGCATCTACATGTGTGTTTTCATGTGTTGTTCCCCTTCGACTTATCAATGTTTTTTTTTTAAATTTCCCTTTATTTTATTTATTTATTTATTTATTTTAATTGCATCTGGGGCTGAGGCAGCACACCCAGCATGTGGGGCCAGGGATTGAACTCAGGTCCTTGTACTTCCCAGGTTGGTACTTATTCCTCTGAGCTACCTCTCCAGGCCCCATCAATGGTTTTTTTTTTTTTTTTTTTTTTTTTTTTTTTTTTTTTTTTTTTAATTTTTTTCTTTTAATAAGAAATAATAAGGGGCTAGGGAGATAGCTCCGTGGCACAAATGCCTGGCTGGTAAGTTCAAGGTCGTAAGTTTGAACCCTGGTCCTGCAAAAAAAAAAAAGAAAAAAAAATAATGATGTGACATTTTCAAAAACACGATAGTACATTCCTGATAATTGATACAATACATATTGTTGTCCTCATGGTAGTTATGTAGAGCACAGGATGTAGACATGATAATTTTTCTAATCAATGTTGGTACAAAAAATGTCTTCTCATTTGAAACTGGAAGTGAAATTCACAAGAATTAATGTAATGGGAGGGTTTGGACTGCTATAACATGAAATCAGTATGCCACTATGAGGTTTCTGCTAGGTCGTATGTGCTTAATGATCTTGTACTTCCCTAAGTACATTCTTGTCAAAGTAATGCTGCCACTAGGATCTCAAGAAGCTAGCACATATTTTTCTCAATCCTAGCATTCTGCCAAATACAGCAGAAGTTGTAACCTATTTAAAAAAACAAATAATAGCCGGGCGTGGTGGCGCACGCTGTAATCCCAGTACTCGGGAGGCTGAGTCAGGAGGATCAATGTGAGTTCAAGACCAGCCTGGGCTACAAAAGTGAGCTCAAGGCCAGCCTCAACTGCATAGCGAGACCCTGTCTCAAAAAGCAAAACAAAACAAAAACAAATAATAAAATCACATCTAACGTTACTGAATATACCACCTGTAAATCCATCACTAATAAATGTACTTTATATCTGCTTCAGGAAGCAGGACACTGGCTCCAAAGAGCTGAGCAGGCAGGGTTAAGACCCAATCACCTGTCCTAGAAAGAAGCTAAAAGTCCAAGCAACCCTAGAAAGAAGCTGAGGTGAAGGAAGCCAAGGTTACAGGATCCCAGGCCCTGGAACTGAGGTCCACTGACAAGAGTGGTGGATTAGCGAAGGAGCCCAGCACCAGCCCAGGCTACTGGAAGCAGCATCATGGGGGAGAGCAAGGGCGTGAAGACGGGGTGGGGATGGAGCAGCAATACGACGCCTGCGCCTCTTGATCTGTGTTCTCTGTGCACGGTTGCTCCCTTCTCATAGCTCCAGGACGAAACTGCAGTGGCCCCACTCTCAGGGGCTCGGCCCTGATGGCCTCACCTAATGATCTGAAGTCCACACCATAGTTGGATTACATTTCCACACTCTTAATCTACCAGGATAGGACCCTCAGAGGTGACATTTCAAGCACAGCAAATATGCAGTGAAAAGCAAACACATTCTGAGGGGACTGTGCTAGAGAAAGAGCACAGTAGAGGCTTGCGGCCCCTCGGCCTTCCAGCCACAGACCCTTGCAGGTGCACACTCTGTCGCTTGCCCTGGCTACTGGTGCCCATCTTGCCCAGAAGGCTTCGCGTGAGAAGGAGTGATTTTTTTTTTTATTCCCAGCAGCCGCTAGGCCATGAACGAGTGTGGTGCATCACTATGAGCTTCTCCATGCCCTGAATGCGCTAATGGGGAGGCGACGTTCACCCTGTTTCTCAGGATCCTTCAGGAAGATGGACAGCCTCGTGATGACACGCTCACTGTTCTGCCTTCCAAATCCCATAGTGGCTGGTAATGTAAGACTGCAAGCACCCAATCCCCCTGAGAAAGAATGAGTAACAGAATCTCTAGAAAAGTGGTGAATTGAGCACTCTGGAGCCTGACACACTGATGGATCTGAGGAAGGAGTCAGAACTCCCACAACCACCAAGAGAGAGCCTGGCTTTGTGACTGAGCAGTTTATTACAAGCCCACTGACAGAAAGTGTCAGTGAGCATTAGCCTACAACAGATTAGAAGTTAAACAACACAAACACAGCTTTATTACAGATGATTGGGAAGCATTACTGTGGAACACCTAGTTCCCTTCCTAATCATGTGGTGGTTTCTGTTTGTCATGTCCAAAAGCTAATAAGTGGAGCTTTGTCCCCAGCTTTTTCCAGGATAGGTCAACTGAGCAGAAAAACAAAGCGTCAGGGCCCTTCACATGGAATTTAGCCCCAGGCTTCCGGAACCATGGAATGTTCTTGCCTTTGGAAAGAGCCCTGGCTTGAGCTCCAATGGCATGCAGAGTTCATGTGCCTGCCCCACAGGAGAGCCAGGAAGCTACCTCAGTGCTGCCTACTGATTACCCTCTGTACAGCCAACCACCAAGCTGCTGAAGGCTAATTTACAAAACAACGTTGGGTAACAAATAACACCAGATGAAAAGGGCCATGGTATTTTAGTCCAACTTGCTAACATGACTTTGAATACATTTCTAAGAATAGGCTGGAAAGTCATTCAACCGGATGTATAAACTTTCTCCTTCTATGAAAACCTACTTAGCCAAGGACTTTAAATGTGGTCAGTGCTCAAGAAAAGTTCTAAGTGAATGAATAAAAAATGGATTATGATATGTATTGAGAGCCCAGAGCCTCTCTCCCTGTATTGACTATTTTCCATCAGAGTTCACACATGCCTAAGTCTTGTCATAAAATTTAGCCCCTGGTGCATGCCTGCAATCCCAGCACTTGGGAGGCAGAGGCAGGAGGACTGATGCAAGTTTGAGACCAGCCTGGGCTACAAAAGTGAGCTCAAGGCCAGCCTGAACTGCATAGTGAGACCCTGCCTCAAAAACACAAAAAAATCAGCCCCAACTTATTCTCTTTCTTCCCATCTCCTTTCAATCTTCTATAGACAACATTCCTCAAAGAACAACTGGATACCCTTACTTCATCACATATTTCCCTCACTCTGGCTTCTGTCCCAGTAAGGCCTCTGAAACTGTCGGGGCCAAGGTCTCCACTCTTTCTTTCTTTCTTTCTTTCTTTCTTTCTTTCTTTCTTTCTTTCTTTCTTTCTTTCTTTCTTCCTTCCTTCCTTCCTTCCTTCCTTCCTTCCTTCCTTTTTTCTTTCCTTCTTTGTATTTGGTATAGGGTCTTCAGGGTCTCATTACGTAGAGCAGACTCATAGTGATTCTCCTGTTTTCAGCCTCCCAAGTGCTGGGACTACAGGTGCATACCACCATGCACAGTCTCAATCACCTTCCAGCATGCCCTGGGATTGGGGCTGGCACAACATGCTAGAGATCGAACCCTGGCCACTGTGCTCTGCCTAAGTCCACTGTCTTCTTGTCCAATCAGATAAGCACCTCTCAGATCCTTTATGGTATCTGCCTTTCCTGCAGTGTGTGGTATTTCTTGGTGTTGTTACAGCCTTCCTGTGTTCCTTGGGTCCCATGGTACCACAGAATTCTCTTTCCTTCCTTGCCTTTGGGTTGCTCCATCTCAGTTGCCTTTACCAATCTGTTCTCTGGCTAAAATGAAGGTATTTCATAGGATTCTTTCCTACATTTCCTTCCCAACACTCTCACTCTTTCTCTCTGTCTCTGTCTCTGTCTCTCTGTCTCTCTGTCTCTCTCTCTCTGTCTCTCTCTCTGTCTCTGTCTCTCTCTCTCTCTTCCTCTCTCTCTCTCTCCCCCACCCAAGATGATGGAAATATTTACATCACACAGGTTTCTTCCCTAGAGAAGAATAAACAGATTTTACAAGGGGGTGCATTACATTGTCCTAGGCAATCAGGGCTCAATAGTTCCACAATGGCAAGCGGCATGCTTGGGAGCCTGGGAAACTGGTAGCTACTCAGTCCAAGAAGCTGGAATCCTTAAAACAGCAGATGATGCAGCCCCAGCCTCAAGCTGAATGCCCAGAAGTACCGTGGAGAGTTACTAGTACAAGTCCATATGCAAGGAGAGTCTGGAGTGTGCTCTCCACAGGTGACAGAAGAAACAAAAACTGTACCTGCCCCAACATATATGCACACATACCTGTGTGCTTCCCCTTCTGTTTTCATTCTATAGAGGGCCCCATGGTTCAGAATATATCTACATGGCAGCATATTCAGCAGCAAGGCCTGCCTTGTGAGTGAGACCTCGCCTGGCCCTCAAGCAGCTCAGCCAACCCAAGCAGCTCAGACTGACTGACTGACCAACCCACAGGCACGCAGTTCTGTACCAAAGGTCACTACTATACAGAATGATGCAGACAAGGAGTAGAATGCAATCTCAGGTCCCAAGCCTGCCTGGAACAAATACAGGAGACACTACCCTACAAGAAAATAGGAGGAGCCGGACGTGGTGGTACATACCTGTAATTCCAGCACTCAGGAGGCTGAGGCAGGAGGATCGGTGCGAGTTTGAGACCAGCCTGGGCTACAAAAGTGAGCTCAAAGCCAGTCTGAACTGCATAGTGAGACCCTGTCTCAAAAAGACAATAAATAAATAAATCAATAAGCAAGCAACCTCTGAAGCAGAAAAAGAAAGGATAACTATAAAGAAAGACTTAGTAAATGCATCTAAAGAAGGCACTGATAAAAAGTTAGAGAACAGAAAAATGATGGAATCCATGAATGAGCAATATAGGAAAGAAACAGAATGCATGAAACAGGTTCAAAGAGATATACAGGAAAATAAAATCTCAATCATAAGCTGGCAACACCATATGAATGAAAGTGAAGAAAGGATTTCAGATCTTGAAGACACATTTTTAAAGGGTGATTTTATGTTGAGGGCACTGTACTCATGGGTGTTTTCGTGGATGAGTTTAGTAGTTGAAGGCACTGCCAGGAGGTAGGGCCTGGTTGGATGCGGTTCAATGAGGACGTGGTGGGCATGATGTGTAAAAGTGTGTATTTTTAGCTCTAGCTCTTCTCCTATCTCTTTTCTAACCACCATTCAGAGAGCAGGCCCGCTGCACCATGTTCTCCCACAATGCCATTTCTGCCTTGGAACCAGCAAGCCATGAACTGAAACCACAGAGACATCTACTGATCCAAAAATAAACATCTCCTCCTTTAAGTTCAAGATGTTTGGTGTTTTGTCCCAGCAATAACAACACTGATTAGTTCAATCCCCAGTCACACCACAAAAAAATAAAACAAAACAAAAGAAACCACTGATTAATATTCCCTATTAATATAGGAAAAGAAGTTGAAACTAAACCATAACTTTGTTTTGCCTACTTGACTACCTAAGTTATCTTATTTACCTAAATTTGCAAAGGAGAAATCCATGTAGATAATGTGACTTTTAAGGCCAAGGCAGTTCATCAAGCCTCCCATAGTTGCTGCCTTTCAGGTTTAGGACCCAATACCCAGTGAAGGGATATTCTTGAGGGTTACCAATGATAGCTTTCCTTTACTTAATCATTTAAAAAGTTCTGGGAAATGAGAATATTGTTGTTAGTATTCACATTTTGCAAATAAGGAATGCTCAGTGAAGTAACCTCCTCAGCACAGGGCTTCCTGCAGAACGGAAGGACTGAGTGGGAGTCTGTAGGCTGTGAGGCCTTTGCTGGTGACCACGGAGGAGGCACTGGCTCATTGTCTCTCCTCAGTCCCTTATAATGTGCTCTTTCCTCTCCATTAGAATCTTTTGCCTCATATAATGCTTTACAAGAAGCTCTACCAGATTTTATTGGCCAGGCCCATAGGGATTATCTTCATTTAAAATCCACCATTCTGTGTATTTCACTTTAATTTACTTTTCTGTAGCACACTGGGAAATGTGACCAAACAGCCACCCAGTTAAAAGCAACTTCTTCTGAGAGCCACGCTAACGTGTAACAGCAGGTCTCACATTCCCTCCATGGCCATAGCTTCCCAGGTCTTCTCACCGTCTCCTCATGGCTTGGTTTCCAGATTGTCCACAATGCTGCTTGCCCCCTGGCTGGTCTTTACCATCTTCCTCTCAAAATGAAAAACCAGAAATTGAGAAGTGGTCTGATATGTGTAGCAGGTACAGAAATGCTGCAAGACTGATACAGTGAATATAGTGAGGTGGCTCCTCTATTTATTCTAGGCACCTAAAATCACATTCGCTTTTTAATGGCCACATCATATTGCTGCTTCACGTTTGTACTGTATTTGGCTGAAACTGGAATTCTTCCTCAGTTAACCCGATGTGAGGCCAAAGCCTCTTGAGAATCCTGCATTTGCTGTTGAACTTTTTAAAAATCACATTTCATCTTTTTTTTTTTTTTTTGGCTCTTATTTTGAATATGTTTGAATCTAAGTCTGAGATTGCAATGTGATACTACACTAATTCTTCCATCTCTCAATAATTGGTGTTTTCTGTCTCTGGACAGACCGAGAATAGAGTTCTTTGAGAATAACTTAACATTGTTCGATAAAATGGCACTTTGCCCTGTCTTGTGATGCTATAACAAAATAGCTGAGACTAATTTCCTATAAGGAAAAGATGTTTATGTAGCTCATGGCCCTAGAAGCAGTTCTTGAAGCCCAAGACACGTCAACAGCATCTGGTGAGGGCCTCAGTGTGGACAGCATCACATGGCAGGAAAGCTTGTGAGAGTGAAAGCAAGGGGGGCTGGGGAATCTGAACTTGCTTTATAACAGGTTCTGGTGCCCTTCATATTCCACTTCCGATCTGGGTTGCATGGGTGTTCACTTAACAACTACATGATCCCATGCACACACATTTCATTCATTTGTCTGCATGATATATTTTAAACTTAAAAGTATTTAAGAAACTACCAATATCCCAGCTATTCTGAAAGCCAACAAATAATGATACAACAAAATGAATAGATGATCTATGTAAACAAACTGTATGCATTTCTTATGAGAAATAAGCTTTGATTCCTGTTATTCACATTTCATTATTTCCAGACTTCATTAAGAGCAGTTTAGGCAGCTGTCAACCAGCACCAACGGCCAGAAGCACTTCAGATTAACTCAAATCTCCTGTGTTCTACTCAGACCTTAATATGACGAAGATGCCCTCATTATAATAAAAAATAGAAACACAAAATTATAGGCCTTAGAAAGTGAGGAAGAGGTTACCTTAAAATAAGAACAAAGAAAAACAAATGGCCTAGATTTCCTCATGGCTAACCTAGAGGTCCCAGTTTACCTGAAATTGTGCTTCACAGTTACAAGTTCAGAAATGTACTTCACACAGTTGGTATGCTGGGCTATATTTTGGCAGTATAAAAGTTGTAAATAGGGGGCCCAGGAGGATGGCTCAATGGTCTAAAGTGCCTGCAAGCACCTGTAGGCGGCTACTGGGACCGCAGTTCGGTCCTGGCACCACATGCTGCGCCAGTGCTGTCCTGAGGGCAGGCTGAGCTGGCCATAAAAATACATAAGCAAACAAACAAAAGTTTTGAAACAAGAAAAAAAATTTTTTTTAAAAAGTTGTAAACAATAGTAGCTATAAGCCTTTTTATCATCTTGCCTTATATTTCTCTCTTCCTTAGCTCACTACTGTGGATCTCCAGTAGGACTTTGAGCAGCGGTACAGACTTGCTTCCCACCTTAGAGGAAATATTTTTAAAATGTATTTATTTAAATTGACAAATAAAACTTGTAGGTGTCATGTACAACATACTGCTTTTAACTATGCCTATATTGTAGCATTTGTCTATGTGACAAAGGGAAATCTTTAAATGTTTTCCCATTTAGTACAAGGCTTGCTATAGATTTAGGATTGATGTGTTTTATAAAATTAAAATCTCTGTCTCTAGCCACAAAGGAGATAGATATTATATTTCATTTCATGTCTCTTCTGTGTCAACTAAGAGATTAATTTTTCCTTAGGTGATATGTCAAATTGGCCAGAATAAGTACTGCCTAACAGGCTGGCCAAGCATAGTTCTGTGAATGATTGACATGTAGCAAATGCAGCAAATTAAGGGGATAAGACCTACCTCAGATAGAGGTTGGCTCCAACCAGCAGGCTTGCGGACTGGGTGAAATGAAAAAGGAAAAGAAGAAACTGTGCTCACCTGGTGAGCTCCAGCATGCAGCAGGTATTCTCATGACATCATCATCTTTGGACATCGATGGCCAGGTCTCCAGTTTCTTTGGCCTCCCAATGCAGACTCCAACCTGCAACTCCTCATGGGCTTGCAGACTTTGACCTTGGACTGGTGCTGGTTTGTTGATCCTGCCTGTTCTGTGGCTTCAATCCTCTTACCCTGCATAGCTGCTGGATCCTCCAGCCTTGCAGTGTCTAGGCAGCCACTGGGACTCCTCTGCTTCGGATCCCAGTCAGCCATCGTGGACCTTCTCATCTCTGAACCTGCAAGCTTTCCTAATCAATCCCTTGCAAATTATGCATATATTTCATATGAATGTTTGTCTTTCTCTAGAACACCCAAACATAGTATTGTACATTAATGTGGCCAATCATATTAGCAGATTTTTAGAATATACCTGTTTTTATTTAACATTTGGTAGCTAGCACCTCTCATATCCTAACCATTAATCATTAACTGTGGGAAGAAGAGCAGAATATGAGTGTCTTGGACTGAACTAGTTCCCAAGGACTAGATATAGCATTGGAGCCTCACTCCAGCTAAACAGCTGCAAAGAGGCCTGGGGTTGGGACAAGACTTACGTGGTCTGGACACTTTAGTTTTCCCTCACACAGGTATTTGTCAATGAGAGACAAAGACAACATGTTGGAGAAGCATGATGGAGAAATAATACAGACAGCAGCAGGTCTCATCAGGATCAGAGCTCTTGGGAGCATGGGGCTGGGACACTGGCCTGGATGTCTGGATTGTGGCAGGGCAAACAGAACTGACCAGAACAAGCAGTGTGGCATGTAAGATGACTAGGCAGCCTGAAAAGTTGAAATCTCTAAAAGAATGGAGAAAGAGGGAAGGAGAGTAACAGAGGGATAGAGGGGACAGAAAGGAAGAAGATAAGAATGAGAAGGAGAGAGGGGCTGAGGGAGGGACTCAGGATGGGGAGAGAGGAGGGGAGGGGAGGAGAAGGGGGAGGGGAAGGGGAGGGGTAGGTGGGAAGGGGGGAGGGGGCAGTGAAATATGAGGACAGAGGAGTGGGAAGGAAGAGGAGCGGAGGGGAGTGGGAAGGAAGAGGTGGGGAGGGGAGGGGAGGGGAGGCGGGCAGAGAAAGGGAGACAGACAGTTGAGTTGGTCTCAGTTTTCGAGAAGGTTGAATGCATTCAAACACCTGTGCTAAACAAGACCATGATGGTATAAAGTTTTGGGACTGGCCGCTTATGTAAACATATCCAACTATAAAACTCTGCCTTGGGGCTGGGGAGATAGCTCAGTAGAATAAGTGCTTACATGGCAAGCTCAAGAGCCTGAGTTCAATCCCCAGTTTCAAAAGAAAAAAAAATTAATCTTGGCCTCATATTCCTCCTTCTCCTGATACACAGTCTAATCATAACCCCTACCTTCCAGGCTCCTTCAATTAAGTAGGTTAAAAATATCTTTGAATGGCTATAGTTTCATCCACTGTGGCTACAAGGCCAAACCCTACAAAGGGCCCTCTTCTCCTTCTAGTGATTAGCCTCTTTCCCTCTGGGAACACTTGTTTAGTTAGAGTACCACAGCCTCCCTGCTTGTAGCCAGCCACTCAAGAGCTCTTACTGGGTGTGAGCAAAGCCAGATGAACTCCCAGTTAACTTCGCTCATCAAAGCCCTCTTCAGTGAAAAGAATCTGGGAAGTTTAGAGATAGAAGATGGAAAATATCTAAACTGTCCTGTCATACTAAAGTATCAAAAATTAAGAGAAAAGTGGGGCAAAAGGATGTGTGGCTTACATTATACACATAGCCTCTTTATGGATCAGTGCTCCTTTGATTCTAACTGCTTTTGATTTTCCTTTGGTGTTGGCCTTGTGTCTCTCAAGTGGCAGGCGCATTCACTGCACAGTTCGAAGCAGACTGGAGATGCCTGATAAATGCAGATCATCCAGAATTAGACTCCCAACCCCAGATCTCAGCTCTGTATTCTAATACCTGTTTGACTGTGCCCTTCTCCTGAGGACTGAAGCATGTGGTGATGACATTCTTACAGGAATTAAGGAAAACAACACAACTGGAAAATGCTTTGCCCAGTTCTTACAGGATCACAGCAAAATTTTCTTCCCTTCTGTTTCCTCTATAGGAATCCTGTATAATGAGGAATGTGTGGTATGATTAAAACACTCACCTGAAAAGGGCAGCTAAAAGTGAAATGCACACCTTCCAGCCTTTGTCACGATACCTTCAAAAATACTGTAATTAGGGCCAGCCATATAGCTCAGTGGATTATAGCACCTGCAAGCAGGTGTAGGGGCTGGGAGTTCGATCCTGAGGCCTGCCGTGCCAGCCCCAACCCCGGGGAAATGCTGATGGCAATTGAGACTGGCCGTGCTGGTGCGCACCTGTAATCCCAGCACTTGGGAGGCTGTAAACGGGTGGATCACTATAAGTTCAATCTAGTAGTGAGACCTTGAACACCTAAACACCCTGTAGACCTTCCCTAATAAATAAATAAATAAAGAAAGAAAGAATTTTAAAAATTGCAATTATTGTGGTATTTTAATAGGAGAAATTTATATATATTATTACATTATCCAGCCACTTAATATTATCACATATCATAAGTGAACCTCTCAGACTGCATGCACAGGGGCTACTGATGGCCAGCTGGTCCTGGTGCGTTTCTATTCTGATGCACGAGTGATCCAGCAGTAATGAGATAACCACTACCTGCCCGTGAAGGGAGCAATTGAGGCAGCGCAGACAGGTGGTGTAAGCGTGACCCGCAGCAAAGGCAGCGCTGCTCCTGGGCCTTGGCCCACTGCTTGTCATGATCTAGACCTCAGTGAGCCCGGGCCTCTCCTGTGCAGCACTGCAGTTTTGTTATGATGACTAACTTTGAAACTATCAACCTCCATTCATAATCTATGTGCCAAAAACATGTCTCTCGTGCCCCACTGTGTCTCTGCCTGTTGCTGCGTGTAGCGGGGACTCAGTCACTGTCTGTGAGGTAGAATCTTGAACTAGTTTGAATCCCTGTACATTTCTTTTTTTTCTCTGGTCCTCAGTTTCTCTAAGTGATTGCCTGAGCCCCTGACCTTTGTCATCCTTTACCATCTGCCTGCATTCTTGCAAGCCTTTGTCATGCTTGATCTCCTGCTGGGACTCCTGCCCAGCCTAGACTGCCAGAGCTGTTTCTAGCATGGTGACCTCAGCCTATTACTCCTCTGCTGAAACTTTTTCAACCCAAACCTCACTTGGGCAAAGGCCAAACTCCTAAGCCTGGCACAGAAGATCCCTTTGGTTCTGCTCTGAGAGCCAATCACTTGTCCAGTAACTATCTGCATACAGCACTCCTCGCCCTGAAGGCATCCTGAGGTACTTATGTGTCCCTATTGAGCTGTACTTCTCTAAAAAATCCTTTACATGGAGGACTTGAAAAATAAATAAAAAAGTGAAAACACAATAAATTCTAAACTACCTACATAGATATGCAATGCATTTTCTGTTAATAATACAAATGGTAAGATTGATGGATCCTGAGTACATAAGTCAGCTTAGACGCCTATAAAATACCACAGTCTAAGTGGCTAAAGCAACTGGCAATGATTTCTTAGTTCTGGAGTCTGGAAAGTTCAAGGTCAAGGTGCTAGCAGATTTGGTATCTGATAAGAATTTAGTTCTGTATATTTGCTATGTACTTACTTGCATGGAGAGGAGGCAGAGAGAGAGAGAGAGAGAGAGAGAGAGAGAGAGAGAGAGAGGCAGGCAGGCATGCAGAGACAGAGACAGAGACAGAGAGGCGTAAATAAAGAAAAAAGAGACCAAGAGAGCAGGAGAGCAAGCCAGTGTTCACAAAGTCTCTAGTATCGCTTTTTATAAACTCATCATGATTTATTATAAACATAATTACCTTCCATGGTCTGTCTCCAAATACCATACATTGGGGGTTAGGATTTATCATATGAATTGGAGCAAGGCGACATAATTCAGCTCATAGCATTAACCAAAGGAGATGATGGCTGCTAAGGGTCCTTTGACCATGTATTCAACATTTAGTTCTAGTACAGAACTATGGTAGCAGGTATTTAATGACAAAATAAGGCATCTGGTACATTAAAAACTACTTTTTGCTTAGGTGGAAGTGGGAGAAATACAAATGTAAGAGTTAGGAAATTAAGAGGGAGACAGACAAAACCCAGCCAAGAGGGAGGCAGTAGGTAAATAAGTAAATTTATCTCATCAGCGAAGAGGATCATGAGAAAACAAGCTTATTAATAACACTGTCAAGGTTACCTGTTAGCTTTAACAGCTGGAAAATGTTCATCTTCATGATTTCACTTTTGGGAATTTCTCCTAAGAAAATAATTCAAAGGTCAGGAGAGGTATATGTACAAAGACACTATATTATTTATAATAATAATAAACTTGGAAATAACTCATTGAAGAATGGTTATTCAATAAAGACTATCAAATGAACAAATATATGCTCTTGAATATGAAGCAGCAATTAAAGCTGGTTTAAAAAAGGAAACCCTTTGATGTATATAAAATAAGCAAAATTTCAAGTACATGGTTGTACAACTATGTAACACAGATCAAAAGATAAACAAAACTAGAAGTGTAGATTAAAATAGCATCAGAAAATTTAGGGCTGGGCAGATAGCTCAGTACAAGGTCCTGAGTTCAATCTCCAGTACTCAAAAAAAAAGAAAGAAAGAAAATTTGTCAAAGTGGTAAATTATGTGGCACCCATGAAATGATGTTTAAAACATATTGCCACTTAAAATTTTTACAACTAGTTTTGTAAAAGATAATGTGGCTAGCTACAACTTCATAAAGCAGACTCTGCTTATAAGCCAGCCTGATAAATACTTGGATTTCAGTACCATAAGTGAGAAAAAAAAAAAAAAAAAAAACCCTCAACTTAGGGGGCTCAGTGGTTAAAGTGCCTGCATAGGCAATCCCTGTCAGGCACAAGAGATGGATGTTTGATCTCCAACCCCACCATTAAGGCAGCCTGACCCAGCAAAAAATAAAAATTAAAATTAAAAAACAAAACCAACAACAAGAACAAAAGCCCTTCTTAATGCCACAAGTGAACTGATGAACTACTTGGGGTCAATATAGTAGAAAGAAGTATTTTATACTAGAACATAGGACAATGACAAACAGGAAAGCATGGTGTACTGATTGATACCTTTTATCAACTTGAAAAGTTTAGAAGCTTAATTAAATGGCTCAGCAGAGAGCCAGCATTCTCACTTGGTAAACTTCCTCATTCTGTGCAAGAGGAGGGCATGGACATTGTGTGGGTTCTCCACTCCTACCCTAGGGTAGCCTGCTTACAAGAAGGGGACCCAGGTTTGCTAGAAGCCACAGCTGCTACCCTTCCCATTGCTCTTTGTTGTTTTCTGCTGCCAGAAACTGCTGAGATCTGACACGTGCCACTCTGCCTGGGAGCCAGACAAATATAGACTGAAACGTCCACAAACTGTGAACTAATTAAATATTTCCTTCTTTAAATTTAGGTGTTGAGTATTTTGTCCCAGCAATGAATGAAAAGCAACTGAGACAAAATCTGGTGCCAGGAGTGGGGTCATTCTTATGACTACCTGACCATGTTGTTCAAGAACTTTTGGGAATGGCTTATGGGAAGAGATAGGTTAGGAGATGTTGCCTGAAAGAGAAGCACTAGAACAGCTTTGGCTGTTCTGTATGGAACATTCTAATAAGTGTTCAGAAGACAAGAATGCTGACAGAAATCTTGTCTGTAATGACCAGTTTTTTGCTGGGAAAAAGGATCATATTGTTTGTTGGACTCCAGATGATTTGTGTTATGACTTGGTAGAAAGTTTCTCTGCATTTTGCTCATGTCCAGAGACATTTCCTGGGACTGAGATTAAGAGCAGTGGACTTGTTAAATTGATAAAGGACATTTCAAGGCACTTGAATGTTGAGCCAGTGGCATGGTATTGTTGGGTGAGTTTGGCCAGAAAGGAAGTGCCAGGAAAACTGTGGAGAGTAAAGATAGAGCTGTGATCTCCACTGTCAGAGGTACAAGAGAATAGAAAAGATATCCTAAGAAAAGATAGCATCGCAGGAGGTGGCAGGCTCTCACCCTTCACAGCTTCAGAATCATAAGGAGAAAGTCACAGAATCTCATGTTCCAGAATGGAGTTGGAGGTCACATTAGGTTCTAGAATGGCTCTGGCATAAAGAATTTGTTCCTGGGAATCAGGGTCAGAGTGCTCAGCAATTCAGAAACTTGACAGCTACAGCCAAGAGAAAAAAAAGCCTGGATACTGCTCCACCTGGAAGGCAAGGCAATGTGCCCCCTGGGAAGGCAGTGTGTAAAGCTGTGACTCAGTAACCTATTCAGTGGAAACCCTAGAAATTTTGAAAAACCAGTGATGCAGATTGTCTGAAAAAAGGTACAAGAAGGGAGCAAAGCCAGCACCAGAGAAGAGTCATGGGAGCTACCAATAGAGGTGCCATAGGGGTGGAGCCATGTAAAGCTTCTGGAGCTTACAACTTGTTAAGAGATTGCTTCACATGTTGAACATGGAACTACAGGGCTTAATGTTTTCCCTTCGGATTTTGTTATGGGCCCAATGCTTTGTATCCTGTTGTGTATATATTTTGTAATGGTAATGTTTATCTTGTGCCTTTGATTGTTGAAAGTGTTTAACTTTTCATTTGTACAGGGACTCATAGGAAAGAGTTTGCCCAAGATCTTGGAGGAGACTTGGGACTTGGACTTTTCAGCACTGCAAACTGTTATGGTTCTAATGTAATACAATGTTGATAGACTTGTGATTCTTAATAATAGTTAAATCTGTGTTGCAATGCTCAAGTTGTAAAATGTTAATAAGCATGTCTATGTACTTGGAAACTGGTATTAGGAACGGTCTGGTTGCCAGGCTGACAAGGGGTGAATTGTACTGGTTGTTACATTGTATCAACTTGAGAATTTTTTTTTTTTTCTTTTTGAGACAGGGTCTCATTATGCAGTTCAGGCTGGCCTTGAGCTCACTTCTGTAGCCCAGGCTAGTCTTGAACTCACACCGATCCTCCTGCCTCAGCCTCCCCGAGTGCTGGGATTACAGGCATGCGCCACCACGCCTGGCTCTCAACTTGAGAAGTTTAGAAGCTTAATTAAGTGACTCAGCAGAGAGCCAGGACTCTTTGTAAACATCCTCATTCTGTGCAACAGGAAGGCATGGGCATTGTGTGAGTTCTACATGTCCACCCTACAGTAGCCTGCTTATAAAATAAGAAGGGGAGCCAGGCTAGCTAGAAGCCACCACCGCTGCCCTTCCCTTTGCTCTTTACTGTTTTCTGCTGCCAGGAACTCCTGCTCTCTGCCATGTGCCATGCTGCCTGGCAGCCAGATAAGTATAGACTGAAACTACCACAAACGATGAGCTACATAAACCTTTCCTTCCTTAATTTTGGGTGTTGGATATTTTGTTCCAGCAATGAGTGAAAAGTAACTGATTCACATGGTAAAGGTGGAAGAGGATTTCAGCTGTTAAATGAACTACACATTTCAGGCCAAGGTGTCCCTGTCTCCTGAGCAGGATGAGAAGCAGAGCCCTGGTGTACAAATAAGCTATAGGGATCACAGGCTGTGAGATGAAGGCCGGGCAGCACTGGCTTGCTCTCACATGCAGCAAATACTGAAAAGAAAGAACTAGGTACTTACCAACAGTAATGACACTACTGAGCTTTGATCTCCTCTAAATGGCAAATTAGCTGAGATGTCAGATCTACAAGGGACAAAGGTTAGAAGTGGTAGATGACTAAGTCAAGGTTATGTAAGGAAACACAAACATAGGCTTCAGAGCCATACAAAGTGTCACACTCCACAAGAGTACATTCTAGCCATGTGTCAGTCCTGCTTTTCCTCCAAGTAAGGAGTTTGTGTCATGAGCATATCATTCAACCCTGCCCATGAGCATCAGTTCTCTCACCTTGAAAATGGATTACAGGTTTCTGATGTGTTCACTTGCAGCTTTTGCTGTGCAGTATCCACTGCCTTCACCATTCTGCATAAAACTGCAGCCCCAGTGAACTAGCTATTCACTGCTCGTGGTCCATGGGTTCCACATAGGCCCTGGACAATTAACACGACAGCCAGGACACAGCTACTGAGTCAAAAGGAAGGTGAGCTGCCACTTCCATCTTGGTCAACAGGCTCGGATGGAGAGGAAGGCCAGGGCCTATGGTGGAGCTCAGAGATAGAAAATGAAGAGCTCAGGTCTTGCAGACATGTGAGTCCTACAATCAAGTTATACTTAAAGCTTTTTAAGTTATACTTACCTTTCAGCTGTCAAGCTAATAAATTCCTCATTTGTTTTTATGTATTTATTTGGCTTAAGCTAGTTTGTGCATGACTTTTGCTTAAGATAGTTGGATTTAACTTCACATACACCCACATTTTCTAATGCAACGTAGGAAAAAGCACAGGATGTAGCAACTGCAGCTGGTAGCTCATTAACAAATACTGGCTCCAGTCTCTTCCTCATTGTTTCCATCTTTTCTCTCTTCCTCTTTTCTGTACAAGGTTTCCTCCTTCCTTGAGGGTAACTTTCCCTTTTCCTGGAAGCACAGGTGTAAGAAGCACTCTCCTTCTTCTGGTGGATTCTGCCATGGACTTGGACCTGTGCCCTAGAATCTTTGTCTCCAGCGTGTATTTCCATGAAACCATATTCATGAGGACACTGCATATCTGTAATATCCAGGCAGTAGGACGAGGTGTTCTGTGACAATGTCTATTTCCCAAATAAGGAAACAAAGGTTCAGGAAGACGAAACAACTTGGACACCACTCCTCACTAAGTCTAGGAACTCAAAGGAAGTCCCAATGCCATGCTTAGTTCTCTGGCATGGCACGGTTGCTTCCATTTACATAAAGATGCCCATATGTGGTAGATCCTGGGCACCTCCACTCTAAACCTCTCTTCACAGCCTATATCCCACCCTTAGATGCTAGGTACCCTGCTAGCTGGTGTCAAGGGCTGGGGTCTCAGTGGGAACTTGTGACAGGGACTGCCCCTGCTAAGGCTACGTTCCTTCCTAAGGGGTAGCCTATGCTGAATTACTGGCCTCCTCCCTTCAATTTGGGACAAGCGAAGGGTAAACATAGCTCAGAGCTTCCTGTAAGCTATGCTACAGCAGGGGTCCAGTGTATCCGGAGATACACAGGTAAAGTTTCTGAGGGAGGTATGGATGCTATTGGAGGCTTTGGGGTGACTGAGACCTCAGTTACAACCAAATCACAGATCACTTCCTCCTTGCATGCATTTCTACCTCTCATGCTTCTGTGAAGGTGCATCTCATGAATTCGCTCACATAAACTTCCTGCAATCAGAATCTGTTTGGAAGGATTCCTGTGTAAGGCAACAGGGGTGAACAGAGGTCCTAGGGAGCAGACTCCAAAGAGGGATTTCAGAGATGTGCTATTCAATGGGCAGCCAGTAGTTGAGTATATAGTACATGTCATAGTCACCAACCATAACTATCTTAAGCATGACTTTTGCTTAAGATAGTTGGATTTAACTTCACATAGAACCACATTTCCTAGTGCAATGCAGGAACAAGCACAGGATGTAACAACCTGCAGCTGGTAGCCCATTAACAAATACTGGCTCTAGTTTCTTCCCCACTTGCCAGGTGTCCTCTTTTCCTAATGCATAAAGGCACTGAACTCTGAGAATTCAAGTCTTTGCAACATCAAACTTCTGTACAGAGGTCAGTAATCTGCTAAGTCTATCTTAATATCCCCTGTGTCTCAGTGACTCTTCTCTCATTGCTGGAGTAAATATCCAACACGCAAAATGAAGGAAAGAAGGTGTTTTTAGCACACAGTTAGTGGAGGTTTCAGTCCATACTCAGCTGTCTCAAGGCAGACTGGCACATGAAAGAAGGCAGCAGTTCATGGTGGTGGCAAAGAGCAGAGACCAAAGGGAGGAATAGCAACAACAATCTATAGACAGCAAGTGTGTCTCCCTTAAGTTGCATTCAGGCTCTCTGCCCCAGGCTGGGTGCTCATACCCACAATTCCAGCAGTATTAAAACCCATAATGCCAGTGGATCATGAGTTAAATCTCAAATTCTAGAAGTCCCTGCCCCATGACTACATGAGGCTTTGGAGGGACAACTAGACACAGACCATAATACCCTAGTATGTAAAACCTTTGGTGGGAAAATGGTGGCACAGCAGGTGCAGTATAGGACCAGACAAGAACATGACTTTCCTCGAAGAGAAGAATCAGGAACCAAATGACAGTCTATGAAAATTCTACAGCTAAGAGCTGGCCAGATAGCTCAGTGGACTAAAGTGACTACTTCGGCAGGCTCAGGGACAGAGGTCCAATTCCTAGCACCACAAGCCATGTTGGCCCTGCCCCCAGGGTGTTCTGAGACTTCGAATGAGATTGGGCATGGTAGTGTGAGTGTATAATCCCAGCCTGTAATCTCTGTAGTGAGACCTGGTAGACTCTGCACTAATGTTATGGTTTATGTCTGGTTGTCCCCACAAAGCCTCATGTAATCATGGGGTGGGGACTTCTAGAGTTTGAGACTTGCCTCATGATCCCTGGGATTATGTACTGATGGGATTATGGGTGTAGCCTAAGGCGGATAGGCTGAGGCAGAGAGCCTAAACATAACATAGAGACAGACTCATGCTGTTGCTCTCTGCTCCCCTGGTTATTCTGTTGCCTCTGTTGCCATTGTTGCTGCTCTGCCGCCATGAACTGCTGCTCTCTGCCATGTGCCACTCAGCCTTGGAGCTAGCTGAATATGGACTGAAACCTCCAGTAACTGTGAGCTAAATAAACCTTTCCTTCCTTCACTTTGAGTGTTGGGTATTTGTCCCAGCAACGAGTAAAAAGTAACTAAGACAACTAAAAAAAAAGTAAATAAATACAATAAATCTATACAACTAAATGTATACCTATAACTTAAGTTTTTATGTATTTAGTACAGGGTCTACAGGGTCTCACTACGTAATTCAGACTCATAGTGATCCTCCTGCTTTCAGCCTCCCAAGTGCTGGAATTACAGGGCTGTACCACCACACCCATTCTCTATAACTGAATTTTTAAAATATCATCTGGCATATTATAAACAACATGAAGGATGCTTGCTGAGGTCCTTGAGTATCCTCAATGCAGCTGCCTCTCCCCATCTACCACCACCTTACCATCTAAGCCACCAGTACCTGTCTACATGGACTAGTGTAATGTCTGTTAGGTCATTTCTTCCTTTGGCCCTTCTCAGCCTAATCAGAGAACTATCTTAAAAATGGAAACAGGTAAGGTGATACCAATTCCCTAGTCACAAATTGCTAACACTTTCTGTTTACCATAAGCCACAGGCCTTATGTTGTTGATTTCATCAACCCACTTCTAGCTCACTATTACACATCTCTCTCATGCTGTCCTCTATGAATCTCTTCTCAGAGAAGCTCAAGTTTACTACTACCCAGAAGACTGGTTTTTTGCTATTCCCTCTCCTCTTCCTTAAGATACTGGAATGCACAGCATCCTTAAAATCATTTAGGTGCCAGTTTGGATCCTACATCCCTACAGATATACATTTGACCTCCTTCCCTAAAATACATCCTTCCCCTAACTGTCTATGTTCTTGTCCTATGTCCTACAGCTATCACTAATTTATTTCTGTGTGTATTTATTTAGCTACTTGAATCTCATTTGCTAGAATATAAACTAAAGTGAAGGAAATTTTGATGGATTCATTATGTCCTAAGCCTAGAACAGGGCCTGACACATAAGTTGCCTCAACAAATATTTCTTGAATGGATGCATAAATTCATCGATGAGGTAATATGATATGCTCAACTGGCATACCTAACCAGGTATATATTCATATCTATACTGCAGTGGCTGACAGATTGTGTCAACCTGAGAAGTTAGAAGCTTAATTAATTTGGCTCAGCAATTCTACATCCTTGGGGTACAGGCCCCACCCTAGAGTGACTCATCACTTAAAGGATATAAAAGAAAAATGAGGAAGGATGGAGCTTTCCATTTTCTGGGAGGAGCTCCAGAGTCTTTGCAGTCAGCTTGGATGTGTTTTCCTGGCTTCTAGGACAAACTCTTCAGCCACTTCCTTGAGACCTCCAGACTTCTTTTGTCAACTCATCAGCCTCCTACAGACCCATCAGCCTCTTGGTACTAACTTGCACAGAACACTGTAGTAAGCTCCAGACTTGGAACTGAATCTTCATTCTCCTGCATGCACACACCTCCTCATCTGATTCTGTGACTGACCATCGTAAGCCAATCTTGTAATTTTTTTATACATTTGTACATCTTGTGTTATATTTGTTCTTCTAGTAATACCCTGACTGATACACGTACTCAATTTATTAAGGAAACTGGTGCTCTGGAAAATCTAGCAGCTTGTCTAAACTGTACAGCTAGCTGTTGGCCCTGTCTAGAATTTCCAGGATTTCTCAAGTCTTTGTTTCAATTCAACTACATCTGGTATAAGAGGAAACTGGGCTTTCCATCTTGAGCATTTGGAAAATTTCTTGCATGGCCTTGGATAAACTGGAGCACGTGAGTTGCTAACTTGCCATGCAAATAAAAAGAAAGCATTCCTTAAAAATCTTCATGGTGTTTGCAGCATCATTTCAGTGTAATTCACACTTTGAAGTTAATCACTGTTGTAATATTTGCTTTCTGTCTGGGGTCAAAGAATGCACAAGAAAGTAATGAAGATGTAGAGTGCAAAGGCCTTACATTTACCCAGCAAAGTTCACACCAGACTTTGTTTCCTTGGCAGAGTACCAGAGAATGCTGTTGTTTTCTAAGGTGTGCTGCCCTGTCCTTGCTAGGTCTCCCATTTTGGCCTATAATACCTGTGTCCTCTAAACTTTAATGCTTTGTCTAAACATTAAGTGGGATAACAAACATAGGACAGAATGTCGCTGCTGATGTACAGATACCTTAGCCAATGGTTTTAAGCTTTGATTATTATTGTATGTAGTGCCTATATTGGAAATACAGTTTTATTAGGAATATACAGTAAATATATGTTATGTGTATCTTTAAACTTGGAAAATAAATTACATAAATGTATCAGCTTGCACAGATTAGTGACAATAGGAATCCAAATATGAAAGCATTTCACCGACACAACAAAACCAATTCCATGAATACATCTGATCTGCATCCCATTTATGTACCTAACACTATGTGTCTTTGCATGCACTGAAATATTGCGCTAGAGATGTGATTCTGCTTTTACTTTTTATCATTGCGCTATGCTGACCACACTGCACATTCCAAGTTGGGTAATCATCTGCTGCTTCAAATGGTGCACGGTGGACAGGGTCCATCACATGTTTTCTGTCCTTCAGTGATGCCTTTGGTCAAGTGAGATGTGTAGAGCTGCAGTCACTGCTGTAGGAGGGCCAGCTCACAGGACCATCCTGGAGAAGAGCCAGATGTGCCACCTGGTCACATGCCAGTCTTACTTCCTTTGATGTGGGTATGAGTCACGGAGAAATGTTCTCACTGAAGTTTTTAGAAAATCCAAGAGCTAGAGATGGGTGGCAGTGTGATGGAACCAGGACACACTGCTCCTGAGGGTGAAGTGTTAGGTTCTCAGGCATTTGGTTTGCTGGAGCCTGCATTCTGCTATTACTTAAAATCAAATTATATCAACCTACAGTTAAATAATATATGTTAAAAACAAAGGTAATACATAAGTAAAACACAGCCTTCTAATCATTTAGTCATTACATTTTACTGTTATCTGGCTGCTGGGGCCATTGAGATCCATGCATCTGGAAGGTGGGAACAATGTACGGATACTGTGGCATCCATCATTCCCTGGCTCTGTGTTCAGAGACATCCTGCCAATAGCTTGAAGCAGGCTACGGTTGGAATAATTCCACTGTGGAACTCACAAGCCCTACAGATCAGGGCTTTTTGCTAACCCTGAGAACTAATTGTTAAACATTTACCAGTTCACTGGAGACTGGTATTAACTCTCCTTTACAAATGAGGAAACAGCTCAGGCAGTTTAAAACACTTGCCAAGAATCACACAACCAGTGACTACTAGTGGAAACTGGATTTAGACCCAGGTCTATCCCAGAGCTTGTACTTTACTTTGATAAAAATTAGCAGTGAGTTATATATAAACTAGAAAATTCTCCTTCCCACAAACTTTGCTTGCACTTACGGTGTTTTTGTCTCATAAAAAACTCCACTGACTGCCAGCAACTGAGTATGGTGTGAAATTACGAAGGAGCCCAGTTTCAGCAACATCTGCCGACCTAGTGAGCATCATTCACTCCTCGTGGGAGAGGTCTGTCCTGCACCGCAGGTGCTGCTGCTTATGTTGCTTATGAAAAATAAATGAGCTCAGCTTTCAAGTTAGAGCTGTGAGGTTATGTAAACTAATCATTAAACATGACAGCTAGGATATTTTAGCTACTGTTTAACTCAGAAAGACATGTTAATAAGTAATTCTATTTGCAGATGGAGGCTTTGACCCTGTCTCTATCTGTGTTGCAACCTCTTTGTTTATGTAAGTTACTTCCTAAATTTCAGTTAAAATATAGTCACATTTTCTTACTGTCAAAAATCTTTTTTTCTCATTCAGTCATTTAATTAGTCCCACAAACATTTATAATGGTGTTCACAACATGGGACCTAAGACTCTGGAAAAACCACTGCTAATGTGACTACATTCAAATATTCTATGCCTCAAACGCTTTCGAAAATATGTTAATTAGCTTGGTTGTAGTAATCACTCCACAATGTAAATGCCTGTCAAAATATGCTGCATAGGTTAAACATATATGATTTTGTCAGTTGTGCCCAGTAAAAGAAACTGATAAAAATGAGCATGAGATAAACATAACTTTGTATCATTTTATCATTTTTTAATTTCCTAGTTTAGTAAGTGGTCATCTGCAAAAATCAACAAAATAAAGACACACAGATATGGAACTATTGGATTTCTCGGCCAACATTTTTTTTCTTTTTTTCAGTTGGGGTTAAACTCAAGACCTTGCACATGCCAGGTAAGTGCTTATGCCACTAAGCTGTCTTCCTGACCCTATGCCGACATTTTCAAAATACCATTTTTAATAAGTAAAATTTCAACTTTTTACAAAAGTAGAGCAATAGTAAAGAAAATGTCTATGTAACTCAAACAAAGCATCCACCATTATGAACTCATGGCTAGTTCATGCAGACTCCCACCCATACCTGCCTGCTTCCACATCCTTGGTGGATATGCCGTTCACCTTCTCTGGTCTACAAAAGCATTGGACTACATAACCTCTTTATAGTACCTGCTACTAATCATTTTATAAGTGAAACCATTGAGTCTTCCCAAAGTCCCACAAGGTAGAACACTACTTTTTTTTTTTTTTTTTTTTTTTTTTTTTTTTTTTTTTTTTTTTTTTTTTTTTTTTTTTTTTTTTTTTTTTTTTTTTTATTACTATGGCCAGCTCAGCCTGCCCTGGGGGTGGGATTGGTGCAGCATGTGGTACCAGGGATTGAACTGCAGTCCCTACAGTTGCCTAAGCTTGCCTAAGTAAGTGCTTTAGACTGCTGAACCGTCTCGCCAGCTCAGAACACTACAATTTTGTAGATGGCAGCACTAAAGCCCAGAAGTTACATCAGGGTGACGCTGAAACCTCAGCAACCTGGTTTCAGAGGCCATGCTTCCATCCACCATACCACAACCTCCACAAAGTGTTGATGTTTATAATTCTGAAGTGTCAAGCTTCTTCCCTTCTTTCATTTCTTCTTTTCCCCTCAATTGTTCCTGATGAAGGTTACACAAATCTGAGAACAGAGTTCCTTTTAGGGTATATCATTAAAGTAATACATTTTAAAATAGTCCAAACAAGATTGTAACTTTTCAAAATGTACTTATGCAGGTTTATGTTAACTAACTTGTGTAAGTTATTATGTAAGTTAACTAAGAGATTGTCTAGCTGAGTTCCCTACCCACCTTAATTTCTCCATCTATTCTAATATCCACGTAAAGTAAGTTGGTCAGGGCACTATTAACAAGACTGAGAGATGAATAATCTAACACAGAGAAAGACTGTATTTCCTCAGCTGCTCTGGAAATAAATGACAATAAAATTCAATCTGGTCACTTCTGAACTTGGGTTCTTTCCTTTGAAAAACAGAAGTATTTTTTCTCTCCAGCTAGAAAGAACAACAGAGTGAGGTGAAAAACAAAGGCTCCTTTGGCTGCAATGTCAGATGAAATCATAGCTGTTGACCAATAAAAAGTTATACTTGCATAGGTGTAGAAAGAAAAGCAGCTGGCAGGTGACAGAACATCAGATTTCCTGAGTGGCTGCAAGTGCCCTGAAAACAGCACTGTTCAGCCCTCTCTAGCCAGGGGATTCACCAGGCCTGATTTGAGAATGCAGGGGCATGCACAGAAGGCCATGAACACTTGAATGGATTCTTTCGCATATCCTCTCACCACTGCAAACGTACATGGAAGATTCTCTGCGACAGAACCAGGGAGTTTGGGAAGCTCTGTTTTAGTTTTTGCCCTGAGGGTCACATTTATTTGCATGTTTTATTTTTTATTTTTTTATTTTATTTTTTTTTTTTATTAGTACGTGTTTGTAGTACGGGATGATTGCATCCATTGTGGGGCTGTCCACAACACGACCCCAGTGCATGTCTATGTGGCCCTCTCCAGAGGATGCTTTCTTATTTATTTATTTGTTTATTTCTTGTTTCTTTGTTTTGTTTATTCACTCATTTTTATGGCCAGCTCAGCCTGCCCTGAGGGCAGGGCTGGCGCAGCATGTGGTGCCGGGGATTGAATCGCGGTCCCTGCAGCCGCCCAAGCTTTCCCAAGCAGGCACTTTACACCACTGAGCCATCCCTCCGGGCCCCTGCATGTTTTAATAATTACAATCACACATGTAGAGTGCTTCAGAGTTTACAAAATGCCTTTGAATGTCCCTGAACCCTCCATATAATACTGAGGTAATACTAGTAAACCTATTTGAATGACAAGCAAGTGAAGGTTCAATGAGTCAATAAGGTACCTAAGACCTATGATTTTGGAAAGAAAAATATATAGAGAAAGGGGAGGGAGGGAGAGAGGGAAGAAAGAGATTAATTTTGAAGAATTGGCTTACTAAGTTACATAATTGTGGGGACTGCTAAGTGAAAAAGTTGCCAAAATTAAGCAGTTTTGAGTCCAAAATCCATAGGGTAGGCAAGCAGGTTGGAAACTTAAGAATTTTGTTTACAGTTTAAAGATAGAATTCCTTCAGATAGGAGGATCACAAGTTCCAGGCCAGTCTGGGCTCTATAGTGAATTCAAGGCCAGACTCAACTACATAGCAAGACTCTGTCTCAAAACAAACAAATGAAAAGTTCTTGATCTGAACTTTATTTTTATTTTTTATTTATTTATTTATTTATTTATTTGTCTTTTTGAGACAGGGTCTCGCTATGCAGTTGAGGCTGGTCCTGCGCTCACTTTTGTAGCCCAGGCTGGTCTCGAACTCGCACCAATCCTCCTGCCTCAGCCTCCCAAGTGCTGGGATTACAGGCGTGAGCCACCACGCCCGGCTTGATCTGAACTTTAGAATAAATCAAATCCATTGAAGAATCCATGGTTCTGTACTATAAAATGGCTAGGAAGATAGATGGCAACTATTTCCCAATCACTGTCACTGGTAGGAGGGAGTGAGGGCACTGCTGGCAGACACATCAGCCCAGGTCCCCAGCAATGCCTTTGTCTAGATTCATGCCAGGGAAGTGGCCAGGTCTCCTTTTTATACCAAGAGGTAGATGCAATTTGCATGTTGAGCACTGTAATAAGGAACAAATAGCTCTTGACTAAATTAAGCCATCCTATTTCTCTCTCTCAAAAAAAAACAAAAGAAAAAGATAGAATTCCTTTGTCTCCAGGAAACGTCAGATATTTGTGTGATTGGTTGGTTGGTTTTTGGTTCTTCAGGCCTTTAAAGATCCAGTGAGTCCTACACAGCATGTAAACTGACTGTAAATGTTAACCACATCTACATGCTACCTTCACCTTCAAGAGTTTGACCAAACCACTTAACACTGTAGCCTGACCAAATTAACATGCTAGACATTATGGTAAAAGGAATTGATAATGTTTAAATTGCACTAATTATATTTTTTAACCTCAGAGTAATTTCAGTGAACTAGGAAGAAAATTTTCTTTATCTGAAATGAATTAAGACAGCAAGCAAGCAGTGAGTACAAACTATGATGCTTATCATGCATTAGCTCATTCAATTTTCAAATCAATCTCATAATGTCAACATTCAAAAGAAGTTGAAGTCACAGCTAATGAGTAACACAGCTGAAATTTAGATCGAGCTTCAAAACCTTAGTGTGGAAGAACTGTAGACAGGAAATGTACAATCCTACTGAAGTAGTTGCCAATTCCTGAAGGATGAATTGCTCCCTCAGGTGCAAAGGGCCTAATGCAATCAACTTGCTACTCAGGAAACTGGATGGTTCCCTCAGGGGAGTCAGACTAATGGCTCAGCACTGGTTCTGCTCAAAGCTGCTGTAGGCACTCAGAGATTTTGGCAGTAGCAGCAGCTAGGACAGTCCAAGTGACCAAGCACCCAGAAAGAGCTGCTGAGGATCTCACTATAATAACATCACAGGCTGGCTGTTGCTTACAGGAGCCATTCCATCTTCTTGGCTGTTCAGTGTATATTTAACAGGGTTTGTGTCTAACAGACAATAATGTAAGCTAAAATATGGTAATTCTCTAACTCTGGCTCACTCCAGTAAGTTCATCTCTCTTGGCTCTTCCTTAGACTTTCTGGTTTCTGCTCTTCTAGTATTGCGCTGCCCAGGGCCTACACCACCCAAGCACTGACCATTGCCTAAATGACTTTTAGCTGTACTTACATGATGTACCTCTAGATATAAGGTGGGCTGATTGTAAAATAGCTAACCAGAAAGATTTTTCTTGACCATTGTCCTTAGATTTATAGATTGCCATGTGACAACACGAGTATACTGACACAACCTCTATTTTGTGTTCTCTATTTGGTTGGTCATGTGGAGGTAGAGCAAGTCTTAGGACAAATGCACCTGGTGTGGCTCTTCCACCTGATAGAATCTTTGCAGGATCTTCAGACAAGGACAGACATTGCTGCTTTTGGTGTTCAGAGGAATCTGGAACTCAAGGCTATCATGTTTGTCCTTCTAAATAATGTACCCATGTCTCAAGGTCTAGTGTTTCTTTATCTGGGTCTTGACATCAACATCAGAGACCTGCTAAGGCTACTGTACTCTTTATTGTGGGGCTACTTAACCCACTGGTACTGAGTGTGTTCCCACAGCTGTCCAGAGGGCAGGAAGCAGTGCTTTGTTTCTAGGAAAACTTTCGCCATTTCTTGGGTTTAACAGTTGGCTAACCAGAGGATTCTATTTTCTTTCCTTTCTACAAGATCAGAATAGAAGTCAGCTTACTATGTTTCTTAAAATGAATGCTGACCAGATATGTTCTGTGTTAAACGAACATAAGCCTCCACTATTCCATGTCACTGCAGGGAATATCCTAGTGTTTGTGGTTTCTGTATGCCAACAGAGGATGCCACCACCCCAATCATCAGCAGTAATGAGGTCCTTATCACTGTCTGGTTGGCCCAGTACCAATAATCCATCTGAAAAGTCTTTCCAGAGGGCCGTTGGTGGCGCCAAGTGTCTTTGTGAATGCAACAGGATGGAGAGAAATGTTTACAAGCAAGTGTTTGTTTTTGAAGATGGTCTCAGTGAAAAATAGTGCCTGGGAAGAGTAAAATGAGGAAAAGAGGACAAATGAATTTCTGAGCTTACTGAGCTCATCAGTACTGAGAGGCATCTCTGCTGGGGACTCTCTGATTGTGTGCTGTATAATTGCAAAATTATTTATAGAAATAATTGGAAGCATAGGACAATTTTTGTTGCTTCTGTTAAACTCCTGGGGTGCTTACAAAATTTAAGATTTCTGTGTCCTTGGCCATCCATTTGACACAAAGCCTATTTAAATACATTGAGAGTTGGTTTATTTCTGATTCCCTCTTATTCTTTGAATATTAATGTTTGGGTCAAAAATGGGGGAATTTCCTAGGTGAATTTACAATTTCACCTTGGCAAGACGTGAAGTTCTGTCCCTAGGACCTGTTGCTGCAGAAGGGCAGGCACATGTGTGTCAAACACTTAGATTCCTCCTTAGCTTGGTAAATATTCCCAAGACAAGAGTGCTTGTAAGTACGGGGCTTATTACTCTACTTTTGTACCTTTTCTCAGATCTCAGCAATTTTTATCTTACTGACTTAACACTTCTTTTCATATTTGGTCCAAGTTTTTTTATCAGAAGACTAGTCCAAATAAACGTCTTTCATTACTGAGTTCACAAGAAAGATAAGATCCTATTTATTGTTGCCTCCCAAAGCCAGTCTGTAATGGTTAAAATTATGTGCTAAAGAACTGTTCTCTATAACAATAAATGTATGACAATGACACCTCAAAGTACACATGTTCAATATTCAGGACAATACAAGAAATAAATGAGTCAATAATCTGGAAGGTAGAAGATACTGGATTTCAGATTCATCTTGTTAACTGTCATCTTCAAAATCAATGTAAAACAGCAAAAGCTAGATTCCTTAAAGCATGATGGCTAAAAGTATTTCCAAAGGTAGTAACATTGAGACTTTCTTGCCAGCCTTCCTCTTTCTCTTTGCTATATATAGATAGCTCCTACTTCTTGAGTCCTTTCACTCAGAAACAGAAGTTCCTCAGCCTATGTCATTGGTCTTGACATGCTGAACTACATCACGTAGTTTTACTGTACTCATTTTAAAAAATAAGAAAAATGAGACTTCAAGGAATAGAATACCTGAGCCAAGCATCTATGATGTAAGTCCCATGTTCTTCCTATTCTGCCTTGTCACTTGTTCTGTTGGGACAAATCACTTCAAAAACACCCCCTCTCCTAGCTCAATTTTCTTAAGCAAAATGAGAAGACCAAATAGCACAACCTCTACAGCTAGCCCTCTGGCTTGACACCTTCTGGAAAATGGCTGGACCGGGTGAGCTGCTGCACGACAGATGGTATGGAAGGTGTCATCCAGAGGCCTGTGGATAGGTGGCTCCTGCTGATGGGGAGATGTTTAAGGCTTCTTTCTCTGGGGTACCAAGGACCATTTTCCCAGCACTTGGAATAAATAAAGACAATCACACGCCTTCTCCACACTCCTTTGTGAACTATTTCAAGCTGCAAAATGCCATTGCACATTCAGATAATTCACAGGATATGGAGAGGCCTGCGAGTTCCCCATAAATTTCACCACTTAGAAGAACAAGCATTTTTCAAGAGAAGAAACAAATGGAGCTCTGGAGAGTAGAACCCTTTCCCATTTTCCCATCCTAAAATGAGATATTCTTACTTGAGAATGTAGAGGAAAGAGCCTCTAAGAACAGGAACTGGAGATTTTCCATCGCTGCTAATTAACTGTGTGATTTTAAGTAAGTGACAAACCTACCTGGGTTTTAATTTCTCCAATGTAAAAGGAGGATGAAGTAAGATGCTGCAAATTCCTTGGGTTAAATTGCTACCACATGTAAGTTATCTTCTAATGACAGAAATCCAGCACTTGGCCTCTTTTCTAGCTCTCGGATTCTTTCTTCTCTGTACGAGACCACTTCTCTCTGTTAACAAGGTTTCACTGTATCCCAGTGGGTAAACAGAGATGTCAGATGCACCCATCTAACCTGAGCTGTTCCACATGTTACTTGGATGGAGAAATTGCCTTTAAGATTGGTTACAAGTTTGTAATATGTATTACTCACATTTGTTGTGGGAAATCAATATATATCATTTTGCCTTCCCTTTGTTCACTTTTCTACTTTTCCTCCTACCTCTATTTTCTCCAAAAAGCATGCTACACCCTTTCCTACTCTTTCTTTTATCTTGGGTTTCTCATATAAGAAAAGACATGTGATATTTAACTTTGTTTCTGACTTACGTCATTTGTCATTTATGACTCCAAACTATTCACAATGGTGACTGCATAGGACTTTTGAGTACCTCTGAACCTGCTTAACAGTGTTTTGGATATGGTACATGCTCAATAAACGCAAGCTCTCTTTTTTTCTCCCACAGAGAGGAATTGTTACGATTATGAATTTTCTAAAACTCTTATTGGGACATCATTGAGACCCATTAATGGAATTACCCATGCAAGAGAAGGAATAACTTAAATAGCAAACCTCTACTGAAGTCTTTGTTCCATGATAATTATCTGAGAATAGTAATGTACCAATGAGGCATAAAAAAAAGGAAGCTTAAACATTATCTAAAAGTGATTTTGCAAACTGTGTTTCGATGTTTAATTGTGATTGTCAACTTGAGTCAACTTTAGTAATGCTTGCTTCTGGGTGTGCTGGGTTGGTGATGGGGACATGACCTTGAAGATTATTGCTTTACCCTTGGCCCCTCTTCATCAAAGGATCGCTCAGTTTGTTCTCTGCTTTATGGCTGCCATGACGGGAGCAATGTGCCTCCACCACAGCATTCTACCATGATGTTAGTTAGCCAGCCAACAATGGACTAAACTGTGAATCAAATTGAACCTTTCCTGGGTGTCAGGTATTCTGTCAGTGACACACAGCTGACTACACTTGTGTTACACAATACTACACATTAAGCAGTACAGCTTTTACTAATGTTACTTCTCATTTCATAGACTCTTACCACCTTGTAGCACTTCAATGAACAATGCTCAGCTTCCTAGTGATATGATTTGGTATTTATATGACAAAAAGGGAAAAGCAAGTATTAGTGGTCTTCTTCCTGCCACCTTTCAAATTACCCCTAACTTAACCCCAGAGGAACAATCCAAGGAGTTGTTTCCTCACTTCAGCCTAAATATTTCTATAACTTCCTAGCTAGATTGCCATTTAAAAACCTTTTAAAAATTAATTATTAAAGCCTTTTCCATTAGTCTTTTGTTTGGTCTCATGCAACCATTTTTCTTTCTTTGTTTAACAAGTAAAAAAACCACTGCATTAGCTATAAATACATGTTAGCAGATAGGAGAGAAGGCTTATGACTCATGCTTGATTCTTTCCTATGACTGAGTTGGTGATGAATGCATTCTGGAAAATGTGTCAGGTTCACTCTAAATCCACAGGCAAATTTCAAACCAGCTGACCATATGCAGAAAATTCTTGTCAGGCTCTCATTCCTTTTCTCAGTTTAAGGTTCTGGTATATCCCATTCACTTGGTTTATTGGAAAACTGTATTATCCATCCATCCGTCCATCCGTCCGTCCATCCATCCGTCCGTCCGTCCATCCATCCATCCATCCATCCATCCATTCATCCATCCATCCATCTATCCATCATTACTGAGTATTAACTATATGCCTGATGCTGGGGGTTGAATCATAATTACAGAGTCTCATAGTTACAGTGTGAGAATCAGATAAACTAAACAGTGAAGTGAATTCTATCATTACTGGAGTAAAATGCACCATAGTGCATCAGAGCAAATTTCAAGGGAAAAAGTTTATCAGAGATAATCAAATGCCATCAAGATAGTGACAGGAAGATGGTACAATGAGCATCACGGAAGAACAGCATAAGCAAAGGCACAGGACTACAAAACAGAACATGTTAGGGTACTTAGTAACCATGGCTAAGAGGCTTGCTGTAGTCTGTCCCAGAGGATAACAAATAGGGTGACTTCCTGCTAGTAGTTTGCAAATCTGTATACCTCAGATATTGCCAAGGGAGCTGGGGAAGCAGTTTAGCAGGTGGGTTCATAGCTGGATGTTTTACTTCAGTAGCTTTGCCAAAAATCATTTTTGTTTACTCCATCAATGTGGACTGAATCCAAGGCCCTGTGCTTGCTAGGCACAAGCTGTACTACTGAAGCATACTCCTATATGTGCAAAGTTTCTTTTTTAAAAATATATTCTAGCCAGGTGTGGTGGTACATGCCTGTAATCTCAGCATCTCACCACTCCAGAGAATAAGCCAGAAGGAACACTGAGTTTGAGGCCAATTGGGTTACATAACAAGACTCTGTCTCAACTCTCTGCCCCTCCCCAAAAAATTCCTTTAGTTAGAAAAAAAAAAAAAATCAGAATGTACTGGCTTAGATAAGCACCTTTATTAAGCTGAGAATTTTGAACATTTGCATTAATGTATAACATGTTGAGTGACAAAAACTATGGCTTTTTGATTCACTCTTTACAGGAGGGGGACATATTTAAAAATAATGTTTGTGGCTGGAGAGATAGCTCAGTAGTCTAAGTGCTTGCCTGGTAAGTACAAGGACCTGGGTTTGATCCCCAGTACCACATGCCATGGTAACTCTGGAACCTCCAGTACTCAGTGCTGGCTACCAAAACCAGGCATGGTGGCCCGTAATGCCAGCACTGAAGAAGCTAAAACAGGATCACTGTGAGTCAGTACTCATAGTAAGACTCTGTACTAAATAAACAAAGATTTAAAAAAATGATAATAATGTTCAAATGGCATGGTGGCACACATCTGTAATCCCAGCAGTCAACGCCAGGAGGAGTGCTACAAGTTCAAGTCCAGAGTTGGCAACTCAACTGAATTGCATAGTAAGACCCTGTCTCAAAAGGACAAAAGAAAAAAACAGGAAGACAGGGAGGGAGGGAGAGAGGGAGGGAGGGAGGGAAGGGAAGGGAAGGGAAGGGAAGGGAAGGTGGGAGGGAAGAAGGAAGGAAGGAAGGAAGGAAGGGAAGGGAAGGGAAGGGAAGGAGGGAGGGAGAAACCAGAGGAAGGGAGGAAGGGAGAGGGAGGGAAAGAGGGAGAAAAAAAATGATGTCTGGTCACTAACAGTAATGACATGGAAAAAACTGTATTTTTAGTGATACAAGTGGAAAGAAACAAAATTTAACAAAACTAGCTGCTAAAATATGAGTTAAAACTTTGCTGGACTGACATACAGACCCCTCCAGTGTGGGCCTCCCTCAAGCTGCAGGAACACTATTCAGTAGTCCACCTGTGCTCCATAACCAATGGAGAATGAACGTGATCAGTTACACCTTTAAAAGTGTTATCAAAACTTTGAAAACTGAGGTTATAACACTTGCATCTCTTGAGGCCTTAGAGCTAAAATGAGGCCTTTTCAACTCATTTTCTCTTTTACTTGAAAAATCTAGTCATATGGCTCTAATTTAGATTTCTTTAAAAATCATGCCAAAAGAAAACATTACATAAATATCTATTTCATAAAACTTGTGAAGTTAGAAAAATAAAAAAGCCTTTAAAGCCATACGAGAACCCAGATGTGATAGCACTCACCTGTTTCCTCAGCACGTGGGGTGGCTGAAGTAGGAGGATATATCAAGTTTGAGTCCACTCTGGGCAACTTGGTGAATTAGACCCTGTCTCAAAAATAAAAAGGACTAGGAATGTAGCTCAATACAAAGGCCATGGCTTCAATTCCCAGTACTAAACAACAACAAAAAACAAACAAAAACCCCATAAACTCCCTAAGAGAAATTTTTATAGTACTGCTTAAAAGCTTACTCAGCATCTATACCAATACCCTGTAAATTAATTTCACATGCATCAGTGCCAAACCACAGCCTGAATGCTGGATAAGCGCAGTGACCAAGTTTCAGCAAATCCATGTCCACATCTGGAATCCCGAGAGGAAAAAGTACAAAACCCAGTGTACTGATTTTTGTCATGGTATCCAAAACCCTAAGCCCCAGGACCCTCCCCCTCTACCTAGTACTCTCAAAAGGGTTTGCCAAGATGAGCTCCTGTTATAGGAACATTTACAGTGTTCTCTCATTTGGGATATGTGGGGTTTTATCCTGACCTTGAGGTATGTGCCATCATTTCCAGAAGCCCTCACTTTAGCACGCTGTCCCTGTCACTTTCCCTTCACCGGTCACCATCCATTGTCCTGGGAGCAAATGGTAGCCGGGAGCAGCACAACCAGTGGGAGTTCTCCCTTCCTAAGATGCCTACACAGGATAGGGTAAGCAAGCAGGTAGCCTAGTCAGTGGAGATGTCTATCCCTCGTCCTGTACCAATGTACCCGTTTTTCCAGTACCAAACCCTAGCTGTCCTCATGACATCTTTTAGGTCTAGCCTGTCCCTGAAAGCTGTGCCATGCTGCTGCCACCCACACGGAAGTCCTCCCTCTTTATTTCCTACAATAACTTTTTTTTTTTTTTTTTTTTTTTACTATATGTAGGGATCTGTTGGTCTTACTGTGAATGGTTCTACCAGGGCGACTCGGTGATAGGAATGAAAAAGATAGACAAGAATACAAAAAGGTGGGCTAGGTGGTCACTAGCCTGCCTGGTGGGCAAGACTGACTCAATGCACAGGAAAAGGATCCTTTATTTAGACTTTTGCAAAATTTGCATCACATGACACAAGGTTGCTTAGTGACTAGTAGCTGGCCTGAACCAGACAGGATGTTTTCTCAGCACTGGGGTAGCTTGTTTACTTTAGGCACTGAGGCCTAGTCCCACCTACAAATACTTGATCGATTTCCTGGCTTCCTGCAGCTCCCAACAACTATACAACTTAACTGTGAGATGCTAAGTTCTGGGGTGTTTTGTGAAGCATATATTTTGAAGTCAGAGATGTGGGTTCAAATGCTAGTTAGGAGTCTATTAGATTCAGTTAATCTGTTCTCTGAGCCTCAGCTTTTACATGACAAATAAGGTTAATACTTTTCAGGCAAACGTGGGGATAACAATGCATTTTAATAGAAGCTTCCCTCCACCTAGCCACCTGCTCAATGAGTGGTATTTGATAAACGTTGAGCTAACAGAAAGGGTGAGAACTATGCCCTATTCACTTTGCTCCTGTTATAAGGTATAAAGAGCAACAAAGAAAGAAGCAGCTGAACATTAGTCACATTCCCTTATTTGCAGCAGGGGTAACTCATGTCTGGTCTCAATAAACCAAACAGGTAGCCATTTACTTCCCTTCAAAATTATAATTAGCCTATGAGTGTCATCACAGTCAGGGTGACAATAATACTTTTTATAAGACTCATTTGCATAACACTGAGAAGTGGTTTTTTTTGGAATCTGGAACACAATAAGAAAAAGCTTTATACATTAGAAACCTGAGTTGATTGGTTAAATACAAGCAATAGCTCTTTCACCCTAATTTACCATTTACAAGGCATATGAGCATTCATGTTAAGATTTCATACATTTAAAATCTTCCGGATATCTCTGGACACTAAACTTGGGGTGCTTTCTATGACTGCTACAAATAACAACAATTTTTAAAAGAAAATAGAAATGTGAGATATTGCTGTTATTGTAAGCCTGAGGTGAATTTTAATGTCTTGCCCCCAAGACAAAGGGAATTAATCCTGAGAAAGCAATGTTTAACTGGTTTGTAAAACAGCCAACTGTAGGTGTTCTTAGAAAGTTTCTTGCTGAAATTTCTCAATGTTCTGAACTTACAGAAACTGGAAGAAAACTTAAGTGCATCTCTAAAATGTATGACATCAACAGATTCTTGTTTTTGTGTTTCAAGAATCAACTCCTCTATTTCCACAGTTCAGATGAAACCTGTCAGCACTCAAATCCTTACAGAAAGGGCTCTAATTAAACCAGAACTCAGCATGACCTTGAGCAATCCTCCTACCAAGGCCTGTTTCCAGTTTAAGAGGGTTTGTTGAAAGCAGCTGAGGTTTTGGTGCATTTTGTAATTCTAAACAAAGTTGACCTAGAGAAATGCACTAATATTTGCATTTGTTTTCAAGTTTTGCTCTTACACTTGCACCTTTTACTTAAAAGCAAACAAAAGTGTTACAAATAATCTACTTTCCACCCTATTTTCCCCAGAATTCTGTTATTCTCAAACTTGTGGCCTTTCTCAAACTATTGTTTTTAGTAAATGTTTAAAATATATATAATATATATATATATATATATATATATATATATATATATATATATATGCTTTTTAAAAAGAATTTTTAATTTTTTTTTCTTGTTTCAGAACTTTTGTGTATTTATTTTTATGGCCGGCTCAGCCTGCCCTGAGGGCAGAGCTGGCGCAGCATGTGGTGCCGGGGATTGAACCGTGATCCCTGCAGCTGCCTAAGCTTTCCTAAGCTTTCCTAAGCAGGCGCTTTAGACCACTGAGCAATCCTTCCGCCCCCCCCCCCTTTTTTTTTTTGCTCTAATTGTTTTTAGGTTCTGGGGCGTGAGCCATGTGTTTGGCACTCAACTACACCTCTAGCCCTTTTTAGTTTTTTCTTCGGAGACCAGGGCTCACTAAATTGCCCAGGTGGGACATGAACTTGTGGTGTTCCTACCTCAGCCTCTGTTCTAGTGCTTGGATTACAGGCAAGTGCCACTGTGCCTGGGGAGTTGTGAGTTGCATAAATGGTAGCATGTTGTACCATCCTTCAGTCACTTTTTTCTCGTTTTCCTTTCCTACTTGCAACAGCCTTTTTTTTTTTCATGTGGATGTTCATTCATTCTGTCATGATTTCAATGTATAAAAATGTTATTTATTGGACTATATTTCTCCAGGGGTTGGAAACATTTCTAAAGCTCTAAAATATTTTAGGCCTCTCAGGACATGTGTAGTCTCTATTCTGTGTGTGCATGTAATTATTTACTTTTCTGTAAAGGTCCCTAAGACCACTGTTGACTTCAATGACTCACGGAATTCAGAAAAGTGACCAAGTTTAATAACCAAAAAGCACAAGTAGAGCTTACAATCTCTCAGAGAGCACCTGCCTAGCAAGTACAAGGTTCTGAGTTCAATCCCTGGTATCAATAAATAAAGGACATAGATGCATGCTTTAAATTGTTCTCTCTCAGAGAAACAGCCGGCCAGTGCAGTATTTAAGCCTCCTAGAATGATGTGGGATGTAAATGGAATACTGTCATTAGGAAGTGAGACTGGGGTCCACGACTCCTACTAGGATCAGCCATGTAAGCACAGATAGCACACGCAGCTGGCCTGCTACTCAGCTTTCAGCTTACTCATTAATTGCATTCTGTAAGGTACAGTGCCCCACTGTAAATTATCATTCACATAAACTCAAGGGTGTAAGCCAAGCCCTTGGGTAAACAAAGACACTTGCGCTAAGCAGGACAGTCTAAGGGGTTAGAGGGGCTTCCCATGAGTTGCCTGAAAGCCATCTTCCCTGAATACCAAGGACCTGAACATGCCAGATCTGCTGCACCAACTCGTTAGCACATGGCTGCCAAAACCATTCTCAGGTGAGGGGCCAGAGACTCAATGTACTTGAAGACACCAGTGCTTCAGGCATTTATGTTACATTCTCTCTTGCTATTTTAAACACTGTTGCAAAAAAAAAAAAAAAAAAAAAATTATTATATATGATATAGTGCTGTAATAAATGGCAGGCATCTTACCTCAGAGATAAAACCAAAAAAATTGGAAATACATAAAATCTGTGATTTTTATTAAAAGAAATCAATTTATTAAAAAGCTAATCACTAGAATCCTCAAATCATTTCTTTGTAAGGTTAAAAATCTCAGCCTTTCTTAATCAGGACACTGATTTTATGATGCAGTGAAATACATAAAGTAAAAATCTCAAAATTTTAAATTGGAGCCTCCCAGATTTTCTATCATAATTAACAGACTGCTGTTGTTTATTTCATATGAATAGAAAGGATTTTTTTAATCAAACGGTGTCACTATACATACTTTCTAACTTTTGCATGTGTGTCAAGGTTATGGGTTAGATAAATTGTAGGAAGCACACTGTAACCAAGAGTCAACTGTGATAGCTCACAAACTATTAATACCTTTAAGCATAGCTGCACTTAAAACATTGGAGTCTCTCCTACCTACAGCTAAGATTTGGTTTCATAATTAAAAATCAATGTGATCTTACAGGTTTTTTTTTTTTTTTTTTTTTTTTTTGTCTTTTTGAGGCAGGGTTTTGCTATGCAGTTCAGGTTGGCCTTGAGGTCACTTTTGTAGCCCAGGCTGGTTTCGAACTCACATTGATCCTCCAGCCTCAGCCTCCAAGTGCTCGGATTACAGGTGTACGCCACCACACCTGGCTCTTTTTTTTTGATCTTCCAGTTTTTGGAAAAAGCAATTTAGTCTGTGTCCTGGTATTTGTCGTACCAGCAATTTGAGGTTTTCTCTCAATTTATCAACCTATACACAATGCACATTAGTTCTGTACAAATAGATACTGAACTGCTGTTATAAGGAACATGAAATCTTATACTCTGGTTTCTCTTCAGATTGTATAAATCTCTTGCCTTTTACTAAAGATTTTGACAGAGGAACAATAATGGGCCTTAAACCAATTTTTTGAGACCTTCTTTCCACAAGGCTACATTAGAAATGTAATTGTAACTTTATTAAGGCCATGAAAAAAAGTGAATTTTGTCAACATCTTTGCCAGTTGTCTGAGTATGAAATCGCACTTAATTTTAGATTTACATTTTTGTTTTTTTAGATTTACATTTTTATTTAGTGAGCTAAAGCATTTTGTGCTAACTCTTCAGCTGATTCTCCCTCACCTTCTGCCCTTTTATCTAGCCCTCAGTTAACCCTTGATAAAATTTTCATTTCCGATTTTCTGATATATTGCAAGTACTGTGTAGTTTGCTTTTTAAAATATTCTTTCATACTCAAGTTTCTAAGTTGAACAGTCAGATATACCAACATTTTTCCTTATGGTCTGTACTTTCGTCACATTAAACAAGTGCATACTGTTCTGGATGCTCCAGTTGGAACTATGAGATTTAATGTTTACCCTGCTGGGTTTTGGACATGTGTTGGTCCCAGTGTTTTGTACTCCCATTGTTGATAACTTTTGGAATTCTAACGTTTATCTTGTGCCTTTGAATGTTGGATGTGTTTAACGTTTCTACTGTACAGGGGCTCACAGTTGAGAGTCTGCCTTGGATCTTGGAGGAGACTTGGGATTTGAACTTTTTAGCAACGCTCCAACTGTTGAGACTTTGGCAACTCTGAGTTGGACTAAAATCTCTTTTGCACAAAGGGATGTGTATGAGACTTTGGGGGTCACCCAGGGGTGGAATGTCATGTTTTATGTCTAGTTGTCCCCACAAAGACTCATGCAGTCATGGGGCGGGGACTTGTAGAGTTTGAGACTTGACTGATCATCCACTGGGATTATATGTTTTAGTACTGATGAGATTATGGGTCTGAGTACTGCTGGGAATTACAGGTGTGGCCTGAGGCAGATAGGCTAAGGCAGAGAGCCGGATATAATGTAGAGACTGTTGCTCTCTGCTCCCCTGGCTGTTCCATTGCCTCTGTCACCATATTGTTGCTGTTCCACCGCCATGAACTGCTGCTCTCTGCCATGTGCCACTCAGCCTCGGAGCTGGCCAAATATGAACTGAAACCTCTAGTAACTGTGAGCTAAATATGCCTTTCCTTCCTTCATATTGAGTGTCAGGTATTTGTCCCAGCAATGAGAGAAGAGTAACTAAGACAGCTTGTCTGAAGAGAACATGAACTGCTTTTGTGACATGTATAACAATAGCCAAAATTTACAACTGATTACATTGTCTACATCTTGATTTCTTTTTTTTTTTTTTGTTTGTTTGTCTTTTTGAGACAGGGTCTCACTATGCAGTTCAGGCTGGCCTTGAGCTCACTTTTGTAACCCAGGCTGGTCTCGAACTCACACTAATCCTCCTGCCTCAGCCTCCCAAGTGCTGGGATTACAGGCATGCGCCACCACGCCCGGCTTGATTTCAATTAAGGTTATTTGACATATTTTAAGTTTGCTTTGACATGCAAACTTATGATCCTTACATAGTATACAATTCTTTTAATAAGCTTCTTACGCTGACAGTGCTAATCACATTGTCTATTATTTGGTTATTTCCTTAGTGTATCTTTTCTTGTGCATCTATTTTCAACTTGTGTTTCCTTCAATTTCACTGTCATTTGTGAACAGTAATACAGTAGTGTCTTAGTTACTTTTCACTCCTTGCTGGGACAAATACCCGACACTCAAAATGAAGGAAGGAAAGGTTTATTTAGCTCACAGTTACTGGAGGTTGCAGTCCATATTCGGTTGGCCCAAGGCTGAGTGGAGCAGGGCGGAGAGCATCCAGTTTATGGCAGCAGAACAGCAGCAAAATGGTGGCAGAGGCAGCCAACCAAACAGGGCAGCAGAGCAACAGCTACAGCTCTAGTCTGTCTCTCTATCTCTCTTTATATTGCATTCAGGCTCTCTGTCTTAGGACATCCACCCTAGACCACACCCATAGTCTCAGCCTTACTCAGACCGATAATCCCATCAGTACTAAAACACAATCCCAAGGATCACGAATCAAGTCTCAGTCTATAGAAGCCATGCCCCATGATTGCATGAGGCTTTGGGGGGACAATTAGACATAAACCATAACAAGTAGGGTATTTCTCGGCCCGACTTTTAAATCTTGATTCAAATAATGAGTCACTGATGAAATGTCTGAGTTTGTATTTTTATTTGCTTTGTTTTAATAATTTTACCTCTATTATATTTTCAGATATTCTATTATTATTCTTGTAGTTTTTAGGGGTTATATGTACCTTTGAGTTTATAGTCTAATAAAAATTGTTTTACTACTAATGCTTTGGTGGAACTTGGAAGCATGAGTTTCCGTGTATCTTCACTTTTGTTACTGTATAAGACATTTTAATTACATAGGTTCTTTAATCCAGTTATTATAGCTGATATCCATTCATCCACATTTTCTCACACATTCAGTATTTCCCATGCTTTTCATTTATTACATTTCTAAGCTTCTTTTGGAGTCACTCTGCTTCTGCTGAAGAATGCTTAGCTTTCAGCATAACTTCCATGAGACCCTCATTTTTACACTTAAGTATTTTGCCATCATGTTTTAGTCTGACTCCTTATTGTGAACGTGCGCACTGCTGTTGGCTTTCCTTCGTTTTAAGGACAAAAGACATGTAGCAGAAACTAGATCATGAAGAACAGAAACACCTGTAGCCTCCTGACCCAGAGATACTGTACTGAGCACCTTGACAGTTTACAATTGAGAAAAAAAAATCTCATTTTTGATAGGTCCTCGAAGGGCTATGGAAACTTCTTAGCTATTTATGCTTCCAAGATTAACTGTCATTTGAGATTTATACATCATCAGCATATACAGTCACACGTGACTTTTGTGAAACTTCACTTGGATCCTGCTAGCACTCATTACTAAAGAACAGCCTAGGATAAATCTGTGTTCTAACCAGAGAATCTACATTCTAGCAGTATTCTATTTTTGTATCCTGACCAACTTACAATGCAATGATTTACATACTAAATATCATAAGCCCTTACTCGTGAAATTAGTGGCCTATTAACTACAATGGTGAATTTAAAAACAAGTATACAATAGTGAAATTACAAGTTTGATTATCTCATAGTAATACACCTTATCCTGGCAAGACTAACAGTTCAGCTTGACTTACTGCCCATAACCCTTGGTGTCCTAGCTACTCCTCTGAAAGGTTCTAGTCTAGCCATAAAGACACATATTGTTAAGGGCAAAAGACTCCTGATTCCTAAAGGCAGCTTTCAGTGAGGTACTCGTGATAGCCCCTCAGAGTTGAGAGCACTCATTGTCTTTGCGACTGCAGAACATCATGTTTTTAACATTTTCTTGACAAGTATCTGTTCTTAGGACAGAAGCTGGTCCTAAGTTACAAGCTGGCTAGTATGTTGGGTGGGGGCTAAATTAACATTTGTCCCTTAAAGACTTACATTGGCAATATTTACTTGACAAGAATTGTACGAGCAGTTCTCCTGAAACTTCTATCAATCTTGCACATATCTTCTGCTTGTTTGTGCTGTATTCTATTCCACTTCAAAATTTTTCTTCAGCATTACCATATAGGACCCAAGAACATACTCCTATATGTCTAAATTATTGCTTTATTAAAGCAAAGCTCACAATAATTTTTAATTTAAATGTGGGTACTCTTTTAACATCAAAACTGTGGTGTGTTAAATTTCACAAAAATCATCCTCTTTCTTCCTCAAAATCCTAGGCTCAGACAACTTTGTAGATCCCCTGGATTGTTGTGTAGAATTCTAGTTATCCCCTTTCCTGGGGCAGCAGCATCTTCTAGTCTCAGCCCTATGCAGAGATCCCAGCCCTGTAATGAGCCAGCCTATAGCTTTGCTGCTGTAATTCAATTCCACTAAGAATCATTGCCAAGATTAGTCCACAGTCAGTGTGGCTTGAGCTCCTAAGTTTATACTCTGGTTCTGTTTTCTCCTTTTATCTGACAGCTGGAATTTCCTTTCTCTTCTTTTGGAGTAATGCACCCAGCTGTGTACTTATGCTTTATCTGACATCTGAGTTTGGACCTATCGGTTGTTGGTGGTAGGATGCTATGTAACTTGTCATCAGTGCCACCCCGATTCCTGGAAATGAGCCCCACTATCCAGTCATGGCCAACAAAGTCATCTCTCTCAGGAAAAATCCTCTATTACAAGTATAGCTACTTAAACCTCTAAATGAAATGCCAACACAATGCCCTAAAATAAATTGATTTTGTTCAAAGTGACAAATGTGCCCAGCAAGAGAACTATGGTACTTGGCCTCTGCTACAGTTATGCCAGGACATAACTGGCAAATGAGACAGAAGCTGGAGGTTTCTGAAAATGCTTCCTCTTTGTGATAAACATAGCTTAACTTTCGGCTTCCTTTTCCCACTTCCTGCAGCGTTTACAGATTTTTTTTTTCTAAGCTACCATTACAGAGTTTTCAATCACACTGTAGCTTAATTTGATCACTAACTGATAGACCTTGAAAAGCAGATCAAATGAAAACACAAAACAAGGTTAGCAGAAAATGTTTATTTTGCAAAAAGTTATGAAATCAGCAAACACAGAGGAGAAATTGGAAGAGGTGGAGAAATTTAAGAGGTAGCTTTTTATAACATGATAAAGTGGGAATGAAGTGGCCAAAACTCTTACGAGTAATGAAGTTCATATGCTATGACCATTAGTTTGAAAAGCAAGTAGTAACTAGCTTTACTGTGTCAAAAACTTTGAGGACTGTTTTCTTTATACATTCACTTACATGGCAAAATGATATAACTGAAGACCTAGATGGCTTCATGCCTCAAGTTCTCAGGGATTTAATGGCAAGACAGTAACGTGAAGGAGAGGCTTACCTTCTTGCATTTAGAAAACAGGTTTCTAATTACATAACTGAATTGTTAGGTACACTTTGCCATTTGATCTCTGCAACTGTTTCTTGCAACATTAGCATAATAGAATTGAAATGAGGCAGCCACCATTTAATATCTAAGTTCTGTTTTTCAATACATAATCAAGAGAATCGCCGGGCGTGGTGGCGCACGCCTGTAATCCCAGCACTCGGGAGGCTGAGGCAGGAGGATCGGTGTGAGTTTGAGACCAGCCTGGGCTACAAAAGTGAGCTCAAGGCTAGCCTGAACTGCATAGCGAGACCCTGCCTCAAAAAAGACAAAAAAAAAAAAAAAAAAAAAAAAGAGAATCAACTAATTTGAACAGTATTTCTAGCTGCAGTAAAAACTGTGTATATGGTAAGAAAATTTGGCTTCTCTGAAATTTAAAGGGTACAGTATTAACTAAAACTAACTCCATTCACAAAACATTAGAGTATCTTCTATTCATCTGGCACAGTACCAGTATAATATATTATCTCATATAAAATAGTACTCATCAAATAGCAATGAGCCCTGCTCTGCACAGTCAAAGAGATAATATAACTTTACCTGTGTCAAACAGCTAGAAAGTAGCAGGACTATGACAAATTCAAGACTTTAATTCCAAATTTAGTACTTTTGCACAGTATTGTTTTGTTGGCCTTACACAATTTCTGATCATAGTACTTCTCTTCATATTTAATGGAAAGTTTCATTCATTAGAAAGCCACTTTCATATATTGTTTTTTAAAACTTTATTTTTATTCTTGTTTCAGAACTTTTGTTCGTTTATTTATTTTTATGGCCGGCTCAGACTGCCCTGGTGTAGGGCTGGCGTAGCATGTGGTGCCAGGGATCGAACCACAGTCCCTGCAGCCACCTAAGCTTTCCTAAGCAGGTGCTTTAGACCACTGAGCCATCCTGCCGGGCCCCCATATATTGTATTGAAGGAAGCAAAGAATAAAAAATGATTTGAGAACATGGCTGGATATTTCTAGAACATTTCTACTTGTTACTTTTGCTCTAGAATTATTTTCCACTAAGAAGAGGAAAAAGACTATTTAAGGAGTATAAATTTAACATGTTAGATAATATACTTTATTAAGGAGATGAACAAAACCAACTTTGTCTTCAATGGGCTCACAGTCTAAGAAAGAATTAGACATGTAGATACATAACTGATAAGGTTAGTGCCACTCTGCTCACAACTTCAACTTAACATTAGTGAATATAAGGCGCATCAGCAGCACAAAGGAAACCAATGACCTAGGAGGTGCAAGATTAAGACACTATGAATTCAAGACACTACTCAAAATTTAAGCTGAGTTTTCAACAAGGGATTATTTCCTGAGTAGCAGTAAGCTAAGTGATTCATCTGTTTTATCTAAGCAAATTCTCCTTATAATTTGTAATAAGCAACCACATTTTACAAATGAGTTCAGGTAGTTTAAGTCTAGAACACACTCTGCTAAACACTGTCCTTACTGACATATGCAAATACACATAAAATTAAAAACTGGAGGGAGTCACACAGGAAAAGGAATTTGTAAGACTATAACTTTTAACTCACATATAAAAGATACAGGATCAGAATCTTAAAAATTAGAAGGTCACAGTAAGAGATCTATTTTGATTCTTTTTGTTGTTTTCTTTTTTGAAATATGCAACCATTATTCTCAAAGAATAAGAACAGGGTAAGATTACCCATTCTCACAATTTCTGTTCAACATATAGTAAATGCTCTAGTCAGAGCAATTAGGCTATAATAATAAAATAGTAACAATAATAATAATAATAATCAAAAGACATTTAAATTGAGGAAGAAATAGTACTGTCATTGTTCATAGGTGATCGTATATGTTGAAAAACCCCTAAAGATTCTATACTGCAAATTGTTTTAATATATGAACTCACTAAAATTGTAACCAACATACAATAATCAATAGAATTTCTAATATTTCTAAACACTAATATTTTAAAAAGAAATTTATGAAAATAGTTGCATTTACAATATTAAAAATCTTAGTAATTTAATAAGCAAAAGACTTACATCATGAAATCACAAAAATTAACTTAAACTCAGATAAAATGAAATACATTCTCAAACCATCTGTAGATTAAGAAATAATTCCTGTTAAAATTATAATTTTTCTTGCAGAACTAGAAAATTCCATTTTACAATTCATATGAGAAGTTAAGTGATCTAGAATAATGAAAACAATCTTGAAATAGTGGACAAAAAGTGTTCATCTATTTTACCTGTAGTACGATCACTTTGTTCTAAAAATATGATCTTCTTCCTTTTGCCTATAATCCTTTCAATAATCCATCAGCACTAGAAGCTACTTGAAATTACATATCAACTTATTGGAGCAAGAAATCATTAAATGACATAGCACAGAGACACAAGATTTAATAGGGTTAACTCAATGGGATTATCTAGTACTTATGACAAAATATTATAAATATCAGTGTTATATACACAATAGGCTGGCAGGACTGAGATAAAGGTAAGACAAGTTTACCAACTTATGAACACTATCTTACTTATTCAACCTATTAAATACAGAAGTAGGCACAAGCGTAAGTGAAATCCTTGTATAACGAACATCCTACACTTAATCTTAGCCAAAAAGCTAAGAAGTGATCTCTGCATAGTCAGTGACATTTTAGGAAGGATTTCTCTAATGTAATGTGTTCTGGTCTACCCTGAACTGTGTCTCTCTCTTTTTTAAAAATTCATTTTAATGAGGAAAAAAAAGATAAAATAGCAATCAAACAGGTTAGTAGGACAGTTATAATAATTAATACAACGCATATTATCTTTATAGCAGTTATGCAGAGGACAAGATGCAGACATATCTTGTCTGGACAATATTAGCACAAACCTTTCTTCTCAATGAACTGAAAAAGTAGCTGTCTATCCTATCTTGTATATACATATATTTGGATATACATATATATTTTTTCACATATAAATGACCCTTTATATCTCCTTTTGTTTTGTCAGTGAACAGTGTATCTTGAAAACTTAACATTTGAATTCCATTTTCTTTCATGTTACAACATCCCAGTATGGTGTAGCTCACAGTGAGATTCTAGGCTCTCTGATGTCAATATTTCAGAAACTTATACAGTACCTACCTTCTCTAAACTATATGTAACTGACTTAAAACATTTAAATATTTAAATACTACACCCTACCTTACCTATTCAGTTTGAATCTAAGGTTTGAGTATTTATGTGAAATAAGTAACTTGCTCAGGATCATAATAAAAACTCATTCTCTTTTTATTTTTATTTTAGTACAAGGTCTACATGGTCTCACTACATAGATCAGACTTACAGTGATCCTTCTGTTTTCAGCCCTCCCAAGTGCTGGGATTACAGGTGCACACCACCATGCTATCTCTATCAACATTTTAGTGCACCCCAAGGGCAAGACTGGCACAGTACTCCCAGGATCGAAGAAAAACTCATTCTTCTACACAGTATTTAAAGTGTATTCTATGGGGCTGGGAAGATAGCTCAATGGCATTAAGTACCTGTCTGGCAAGCACAAAGACTCAAGTTCAATCCTCAGTACCACATACTGTGCTGGCCCCAGGTGTGAAGTGCCAGGCCCAAAACTGGATGTGGTAGGGCATACCTGTAACCCCATTGCTGGGGAGGCTGAGACAGGAAGATCACCATGAGTCTGAGTTGCATAGTGACACCCTATATCCAATAAATAAAAAGAATAATTTCAAAGTCACTGAACCCAGTAACCAGGCCCAGCATGTGCGACTACCCTGGGCCTGCCACTAACTCATTTGATCCAGGAACCAGGTCCAACATGTTAGTGAGACCACTCAGGGCCTGCCAGAAACTCATCTGACCCAGCAACAAAGCCCAGCATGTAGTAGAACTTCATCCATCAGACAGGCCCAGTGTGGAAAACTGCCACAGAACTCCCTCCAGAGATACTAGACACAAGACCCACCCAGCTGATCCACGAGCAGAACATCTTGCTAGAGTGGCACAGCAGGTTCACCTCCAAGGGCTGGAGTAGGAAGAAGTGGAGCTCGGCAGCCAGACCCAAATCACACCCACCTGGACCAGTTTGAACGATCCAGATCTGGTGCTAAAAGCTCTACAACAAAGGTCAGAAGGCAGGGTTATACAAAATGACAAACAGAAGGAGTAAAATGAACTCTCAGGCCCCGACCGCATCCAGAACAAATACAGGAGACAATCACACAGAAGAAATTGGAAATCACCCATCTGAAACCTCTGAAATAATACCATCTGAAGTAAAGAAACCACTGCAGAAAGGTATAGAGAAAAATCAGATCAGAAATAATTTCTGAAGTAAAAAAAGTAATACCTATAATAAAAGAAGCATTAAGTATTTCTAAAGAAGACACTGATAGGCAAATAAAAAATGATGGAATCCTTGAATGAGCAACATAGGAAAGTAATAGAATGTATGAAGCAGATTCGAAGTGCTACACAGGAAATAAAAACCTCATTCGCAAGCTGGCAAAACCGTTTCAATGAAAGTGAAAATAGACTTTCAGACCATAAAGACATCATTGCAGCTAGTGAAGAGGTAAGAAAACATCTCTTAAAAACAACTAAGATACAAGAAAAAATAATTCAACATCTGCAAGATAATGCAAAGACAAACAATATGAAACTAACAGGCATCAATGAAAAAGTAGGTATCAACACAAATGACATAAAAAGAATATGGGCAGAATAGCAGAAAACTTCCCAAATGTGGGGAAACAATTTGACATTTAGTAACTTAAGCATACAGAACCCCAAATAACATCAACCCAATTAAAAACTCTCCCACACATGTAATAATCAAGATTCCAGAAATTCAGCATAAGAACAGTATGCTAAAAGGTGCTAAAGTAACAGATCACATTTGAAGGAAAATCCATCAGGATAATAGCAGATTTCTCTTCACAAACCATCAAGTTGAGAAGAGCATGGAGCAAAGTACTTCAGGTCTTGCAAGAAAACAAATTCCAGCCCAGACTGAAATAACCTGCAAAACTCAAGTTCAGTGGAGAAGTGCAATACAACCATGACAAAGAACAACTAAAGAACTTCATGATGACAAAGCCAACCCTACACAGTTTACTAAAAGATATTCTAGAGAGGGACCCAAATGACCACAATTCCACAAAGGTAAACAACTCACTAAACAGGGCAAGCGATTAAATACAGAAGAGGTATATAAAAGCAGTCTTTCAACTATTCTTTTGTATACAGCAGCAGAATATGTCCATCTACATATTCTACAAATGGACTTCTCCTGCACCCTATGGGTCATCATTCTGTCTGGTTCTATAGAGTGGATATCAAGGCAATAGCAGTACCTCAGTCCCACATGTGACACCTGGTGACCAGGAAGCACCACGGATACTGTTTCCATGACATACTAGAACTTTGGGCAATATTCTATCCCCAAACGATTAAAGTTCTGGTTATATTTGCCATTCCACAATTCATGCTGTTATATTCTTAGTAATTCTTTACTACCATCGGAACTTTTCTTAATTGCTATCTTTGTATATATTAACCTATTCAAATGCCATGTGAGTACTCTGAATTGATTACAGATTCATACATATGATACACATCATTCTGGCCTCTAAGTTGGACTCATGACTTGATTTGAATTTTGGAATACTGTTTTGAAATATTTTTTATTCAATTTCTGAATATTGTTTATACTTTTTATGATTCATACTGTATCTTTGCCAAACTATTTATAAGACATGGTATGATATTTTCTGCTAGTATTAGAAACTTAAAAAAAAAAA
>PVJA010002427.1:0-27588 GCA_004027025.1 Myocastor coypus | reverse complement strand
TAACTTGTTCTGAAATGTTTCATTGTTATTTTATCTTTTTTTCTCAGTAAAATGAATAAAAAGAAAAAAAATTACCTGAAACATTTAAGATAGATGGCTTTTAAGATTAAGAGACACATGATTTAGGGACATTGAGGGAGCTCCTATGAACCTGAAGTAGATCTGCTTTATTCTCAATCAAGAACTAGACTTGGACAAGGTGACACAGGTGTAAGATGGTGTAGTCCTACAGTGGAGTTTTAATTCCCAAGATATGCTCAGGATACTGTGATTTATTTGGCCTTTTTGTTTTCAGGCATACAGCTTCTAAAACCTGTGGAATCTCTAGAATGAGAAAGGGTGTATTTTGTAGACCAATTAGATGGACTGGTGCCTGCATTCCCTGGCGAGCTTCTGAATGGGAACTGGGGGTGGTGGTGAGAAAGACCAGGGCATAACGACAGTTGAGACTTTCAACCTCATCCACTGATCTCCAGCATCACCAATGGCCACTGATGTAAATAATTGTGCACAATGTAATGAAGTCTCCATAAAACTCATGAGGCCAAGGTTCAGATGAGCTTTTAGACGGCTCCTAAATGGCAGCAAATCTAAAGTATAAATTGATGTCTCTTTCCAGTATCTTGTACTGTGTATCTCTTCTGCCACCTGTTCACCTGTAACCTTCTTTATCCTTTATAGTAAGTAGGTAGATGTGAGTAAAGCTGACTACTGAGCTGTGGCGACTGGTCAGGTGATTAGTCATACTTACGAAGAGGGCCTGTGAACTTTCCCAGCCACTTGATCAGAAATACATCACAACCCAAGATAAAATTGGTATCTAAAGTGAGAAGCAGTTGGTGCGACTTCTCTACATCCAGGTTCTGACACTGTGTCAGAAATGAGTTGACCTGGAGGACCTACTCTCCATATCCAGTAGAGAATATTCAGACAATGTCTTAATTGTTGGTGGAAGTGTGATGTGGAAGTGTGTTAAGCAGTATGTTACATTAGGGGAAAAAAGTACTTTCACTTTTTTTCCTCTCTCTCTCTTTTTTTTTTTTTTTCTAGACAAAGTCTCACTACGTCGTCCAAGCTGACCTCAAATTTGCAATTCTCCAGTCTCAGCCCCCTGAGTGCTAGGACTAGAGAGGTGGGCCCATAGGCCCAGGCCTGACTATTTTTCCTTTATCTCAAACTGCCTCCTTAGAAAATAGACCAGGAATGAGAGAGGATCTCTGCTTTAACACGTCACTTGACTCACTTGTGATGATGATGGGGCAATACACAGGAGAGAAAAATATTAGGAGAGAACATTAAAATTTTGTTTGCCTTTACATAAACAGCAGTTTGACAACGGTTCTATGTTAAGTCTGATTACTACAAAGCACAATGATGCTTCCTGTATCATTACTAAACATGTGTGTATGCAGGCATTTATTCAATGTTTTAGGCTACTCTGACATTAATGTCTGTGCATATTCATCATACATTTATTCAGGTGATAATGTCTTCTGGGAATTTAAATAGGAAAGTATACCAAGTTTAGAGATCTAACCACTATACTTAATATAAAAATATTAATTTGGGTAATTTGTAACTTTTCAATCAAGAAAAACTCACAAAAGTACCTTTTTCCACCTGGAAATTTGAGTTCTTATAAATGCTGCATGGAGAATAAGGAGCAAAAAAACTTTCTCAAGTCATTTTTAAAAAAAACAGAGCAAAACAGCCTAAAAAAAAAATCCTGCTTTTAATTATTTTGGATAGAAAGGATAAATACTAAAAAAAATAAACTTTAAAAATCACTGTGAAGGGCTGGCAAGATAGCTCAGTGGACTCTGCACCTGTCCAGCCAAGTGCAGGGACCGGGATTTGATGCCCAGAACCACAGGCTGCACTTGTCCAACCCCCAGACGCACTGAGTCATCCACTGAAACGCATGGTGGTGCATGCTGTAGTCTCATTGCTGGGGAGGTTGAATACAGGAAGTCTGAGCTGCACCGTGAGTCTGAGCTGCACTGTGAGACCCTGCACCAAATACATTTAAAAATTGTTTTGAAATAAAATATTGGTTCAATTTTTAAACCTGTTATAATTACACCTGGCCAATCAACAGAAGTTAAGTAGTTGAACAGATTTTGATTTTGATTTGTGAAAGTTTTACTCAGGCTCACAGGAATAATGTCTATTAAATTATAAAAATGCCCTTGGGGTTAATTCTTCACTATGCAATTAAAAATGTTACAAGTTTATAAGGCTAATGTAAAAAAAAAATTCCTCATTTATATACATATTAAAATGCTAAAACAGTCCTGCAAACAAATAAACAAAAACACAAGAAAGCAAACAATACCACAAAACTGCTGGTTTCATCATGTTTACTTTGTGAAAAAATTAAGTATAAAATTGAAAAATAAAGGTTTTCTTTTTATCCCTCGTTGAACAGTAGCTCTGATTTTAAAAAGATTCTCCATATTAAGTCATTAGCAATGAAGAGAGATTACTAGGGCTTGATAGTTCAGTGGACTAAGCACCTGCTTAAGCAAGCACAGGAGTCTGGTTTGATCCCCCCATGCACACACCACATGCCCTGCTGCCCTCTCTCTTGGGGCATGCTGAGCTCTCCACAAAGACCAGGAGGCTTGGTTGTGCATATCTGTAATCCCAGTGCTGGGGAGGCTGAAGCAGGAGGATCACTAGGAGTCTGAGCTGCATATTAAGACCATGTACTAAATACATTTTTAGAAAGAGATTACACCTTTACTTATAACTTCGTAGTAAACACTGATACTTATGTATGAAAATTAAATACATATGTAAATATATACATATATACACAAATCTACACAAATACACACACACACACATATAAAATTTGACTGTTGCAGGGTCTCACCACACAGTTTGGACTTATGGTGATCCTCTTGCTTTCAGCCTCCCTGAGATTATAGGTGTACACCACCTCTCCTGGACTCTGGTTGGCTCAGCCTGCCTTAGAGGTGGGACTGGTAGCATGTGGTTCAGGGGGACTGAACTGTGGTCCCTGTGCTTACCCAAGCTTGCCTAAATAAGCAGGTGCTTTAGTCTGTTGAGCTATTTCGCTGACCCCCACAATAATTATTTTTTAAAAAGAAACATAACAAAAAGATAAACAGGTTACCCTATCTTAAGTAACAATTACTAAAGGTCACAGACCACCCTTAGAATCATAAAATTTTACTGGAAATCTATGAGATGAGAAAGGTACAATGAAATAGAGAAACAAAATAATTTATGCACAATACTTCACAGGTAACTATGGGAAGAGATGTAAAATCTTCCAATTTGAGAGAACAGAGTGTGAAGTTCAAAGTTTTAGTATATCTTAAAAGTTATCAGAGGAATTCAACTGTATACCATATTACTATTAAATAAAACGGCAATATATAGCACATAAGGAAAATGAAAACATTTCACATTTACTTAGATTTTGTAACATTTAAAATAAGCACATGTTCATCCGGAAAAAAAAAAAAATCTCTTAACAGTTCTAATAAATATAGTTTAAAAGGGGGAGGAAGGGATAGAGGGGGCAAAGGGGAGGAAAAAAGGAGTAAGGGGGAGCTAAAGAGAAAAAACAAATGAAAACAGCTTTTGCAAAGGAAAAAAGACTTTGAGTTGGGGGCAGAGTTGTTAGAGAAAAAAAAAGGAAGAACTAAAATGTACTGTGCACATGTACCAATTCATGATAAATGTAATCATGTACTAAAAATTATGTACCAATAAAGAAACCATAAAGATGAAGTGGTAGGGGAGGGATCAAATCACTGTAATTAGAATGCATCACTGTACTAATTCATGTGAGAGCAATACTGTTCACTAACACACAACTCTATGTGCTCCATGTGTAAGCTAAGTCACAATATGAGGCATATCTGGCAGCCTACATGATCGAAGACCCTACCATATACTGATTATATAAAGATATAAACATATCACCATTAGACATGAGAACATACAGCAATGACATGAACACTAGAATGAAGAATTTAACTCACAGCCCCCCTGGTAGCTTAAACTACATGTATATGGTAATTTTTTACCCTAGAGATACGAAAAATTCTGTATTTTGTACACTGAAGTTCAAAGGCAAACTGATGGAGAATATTTAATTTGAAAAAAAAAACACTTTTTAATCACCTTCTTCATAAAGAGAACTTATTTTATTTACTGTTTATTCAACACATTAAACTAGAAACAACATTCATCTTCAAGAGCAAGACTCCATGTCTTTACTGCACACTTTAAAAAAACAGGCATTTCTCATAACATGTAAGATAAACTTCACAAAATCATGTGCGAACTTTAATTCTGGATTTAGGTACAAGAAACAGCTTATGGATATTTGCCAAGCTGGTGGAATAATGTATTTTTCTAAAGATGATTTTAATGTTGTAATTGGTTTGCTCTTCACATACATACACAGAAAAACGAAACTATACAAATGTATTTTAAAATTCAGTGGAGCAGTTTTAATAAAGGCCAAATGTGAAGTACTGTCTAGACCAAACATTTTTTCTACTTTGATATGAACTGCTAGGTTTATTTCATGTGTAATCTAATCATTCAAAAACATAACTAGTTTCGGGGCCCAGCAGGATGGCTCAGTGGTCTAAAGCGCCTGCTTGGGAAAGCTTGGGCGGCTTCAGGGACCATGGTTCGATCCCAGGCACCACATGCTGGGCCAGCCCTGCCCTCAGGGCAGGCTGAGCTGGCCATAAAAATGAGTGAATAAACAAACAAAGATTCTGAAACAATAAAATAAAAAATTTCAAAAAAAAAAAACCAAAAAAAACCAAAAACATAACCAGTTTTGTTGACAAACCACTATGTTCTTAAAAATAGTGGAACAAGGCCCAGCAGAATGGCTCAGTGGTCTAAAGCACCTGCTTGGGAAAGCTTGGGCGGCTTCAGGCACCACGGTTCAATTCCCGGCACCACATGCTGCGCCAGCCCTGCCCTTGGGGCGGGCTGAGCAAGCCATAAAAATGAGTGAATAGACAAACAAAGGTTCTGAAACAAGAAAATAAAATAAATAAATAAAATAAAATAATAAAAAGAGACTTACAAAAAAAAAAAAAAATAGTGGAACAAGCCAAATATGCTATGAGAAATTTCAACTTGGCAGGACTTTCTTTTGGGGGTACTGGAGACTGAGCCAAGGCCAGGAGCTACACTCCTACCTCTTAATTGAGTTGACCAGGTCAGTGCCTTCTTAAATTCCTTAGAGTTAAATGGGCATCTAGCTAATGAGTAGCCCACTACCACTGGTTAAAGTATCTGGTCTGATAAAAGAACTTAGGCCCTTACCTAATACTTGCATGATTTCAAATCTTTGACATAGAAATGGCAGAATTTTCAGTTTATACAACTGTTTTAAAAAAGGAAAATAGCCAGGGAAATAGCGCAGCAGAATAACTGCTTGCCTGGCAAGCACAAGGGCCTGAGTTCAATCCTTGGTCCCATAAAAAAACAAAAACAAAAACAAAAAAAACAAAAGAATGTTCAACCATTTCACTTTTCCATTCAATCCAGCTATCCCCCTACTGGAAATTTTCCCAGAAGAACTGAAAGCATCATATGATAGTGATATCTGTGCACCTATTTCATAGCAGCACAATTTGTGATTGCCAGATTTTTGAAACAACCAAAATGCCCATCATCTGAAGAATGGTTGAAAAAGATGTGGTATTTTAATACTATGGAATACTACTTACGTATAAAGAATGATAAAAAAAATAAGAGTTCATATATAAATGGATATATCTTGAACATATAAGTGAAATAAACCAGGCCTACATATGGAAGCATCACATAGTCTCCCTAGTATAAGAACTCAAAAGAAGAATTAATTAATTAATTAATTTTGGGGGGTACCAGGAATCAAACTCAGGACCTTATGTTTTCTGCATTCTCAACCCCTATAATTTTTTTTTTTGAACAGCAACTTAAATACAACAGGCATTTTGAAGCGTTAAAAAAATTAAGGTTTATTGAAAATGTTAATGTTTAATTATTTGACCAATCTTACATACCTATATCTATTAATCTAAACAAATCTGATGATGAAGATAAGTAATACAACCACTCTTAAAATTTTGTTCTTATTCTGGAAAAAAAAAATCAATAAAACCTTAAGTGGCTCTTTGACTAACTTTGACCAGACATAACCAGGGGAAAAGAATATGTGCTAAAATTAGGATTTAAAGAGAACAGTGCTATTTACCTTACAAAATTAAAAGGAATTCTTAATAAATATTGCTTTACACATCTGTAAATAAATAAAAAGGAAACAAGTACCATGCATGGTGCTGCATGCCTGCAGCCTCATACTATAAGACGCTGAGACATAGGCAGATGGGTCACATTTCAGAACCCCGCCTGTGGAACTCACTGAGACCCTGAAACAGTTCTGGTAGTCCTTTTTTGTGTCCTTAGAATGTGGCTGGCTACCTTGATGTTCTAAATCTACTGAAAATGCTGTGTGAAAGAGGAAGAACTTGCAGTGTCAGGTCCAGTGACTGAGGTAGACAGCCATGTTTTTAACAGACATTGCTACATTAATTAATGCATAACATGGCCCATGCCATGATTGAGGATAAAACTGCCCATTTCTCAGGTTATATTCTTGACACATCATTTCTTAAATCCTCTCATAAGCTCTGCTAATAGTAAGGGTTCCTGGTTACAAACTTGATTCCCACAATTCCACCAAGGTAAAAAAAAAAAAAAAAAAAAAAAAAAAAAACAGTATCACCAGGATATTGGTGACTGACGCACTTTTCTTCCCCAGGCCTAGGGTGATGTCCACTGAATACTCTGAAGTTTTGTCTCAGCATCATAAGCGTAGACCCAGGTTTTTGCTCCCTGTGATGTTTACTAAAATATTGGAATCTGAAGCAGCGTAAGTGCACCACTCTGAGGAGAATTACAAATGTATATTGCTTTTGCTCAGCAGTCAAACATGTGGAACAAATCTGATACTCAGTTTACACTCAAATGTTAAAATGCTTTGAATGGAACTGACCTTCACATTCTCTGAAATGTGCCTTAATAGTCAACTGTCTGAATGAAGCATTTCATTTAACCTTTCAATTTTTATTTTTTTTTATTAATGTTGAAAGATATTCATTTTGTCTTCAGGTGATTCACAACCACTATAAAATTGTTCAAACCATTCCTAAAGTGTCTCTATGGTCACTGCACCATCACCATAAATTAACTATTTTATTATTTATTTTTTCATACATTAATTTTAATTTTTCATGTTTCTTTAGCAATTTTTTTTTCATTTGGAAAGAAAATTCCACCGTAATGCAGATTCATAATCCATTATTTGCAGGAGAGTTGAAAACTTCTCTCAACTGCAACTCATAACCTACTAATACCACACGAGTAAAGAACTTGTCACACTGTTTCTCAGGTTCCACAAGCTACTTTTCTCCGTATGTCACTCAGCAGCAGCATTTACTACATTTTAGAACACATCTCACATGAGAACACCGAATCCCATGAGATTCCTTTCTTCTACCTAAAAAACTTACCTGGAATTTTCAGTGAATTCAATGTGAGAAAAAAAAAAAAAAAAAAAAGGTACCCCCTGCCGAAGAGCTAGACCAAACAATATCAGGTATTACTTACCTTTATAGACAATCTTTTACTTATACAGATCATTTTTCATTGAAATTTATTTAGAACACTTTCATGGCATTAAGTGATTAATCACATATAAATTCATTTATTTAGTTTCAACAATTTTTTCAGGTACTATAACCCCAACAGAGCAAATTGAAGAAAATGAGGCACAGAGATAGCAGTAACTCACCCAACGTAACAGAATCAGAATGAATTTTAGAAGGTAGGCTTCAAAACTCTACTAAGTTACAAAGATAGCAAGGACCTAAATCATTTCTATTAGGCCAAAAAGTTAGCATCATCTTTACTGGTAAAGTAATAACAAATTATGTTTATTTACTGACTACCTAAATGTAACCAACATTAACAATATGTAGCATTTATTGAGTACTTAATGTGACAGGTACCATACTAACAAGCCATTTACATCCAATCCATACAACTACTATATTTCACAGATAAGCAAATCAAGATGACACACACACTAAAAAAGTCTTTTCCTCCTCCAAATCCCTGGAGAATGTCACTCACAAAATCCAGATGCCAAGGGAAGTCTGATGTCAAAGCTTGTGCTTCTTCAAATGTACTGCAATACCTACTAATGTGACCTTGACTATCATACAAGGACATTTTTAGACCCAGTCTTAAGAGCCTTATATGTCAGGTTAGAGATTTAATAACAAAGTTGAAAAGATACAGCAGTAATTTAAATTTAGACTAATTACATTTTAAAAAACCAAGCTCTGCATGCTGTTCTTGTCAAATCATTTATCAATGTTAACTTGTGGATGTTCCAAGTCAGCTGAGGTAAACACCCACCTCCCAGCCAATGTATGTACCACAGCTGAGTGTAGGATGTTTACATGAACTGAAACTTGGATTAAAGCAGAACGTGAGAAACACTCTGCTGGGTTTACATTGATTCCTCACTCAAGACTCAAAATTCATATGAAGGTACACATGCTATTTTCTTCCTAGAGAGAAAATCTGTTGAAAAAAGAATATACACTGCAGCGATCCACAAATGACATAAAAGCCAACTCATAAGATATCTTGAGATTAAGTGTAGGATCCAAGGAAAAGGCAGGAGTGAGTTTGTGCCAAGGAAAGTTATGACAAAGGTTGTAGATATCCTGCAGCTGTCTACATCTAAAAGCAACTAATTTTACATTTCATCTTCCTAGGTCCTCACCTTCCAAACCACTGAACCTGCATTTATAGGACCCACTCTCCAGACAAATTTATCAACCACTTTTCCATTCTCATTAAAGGTAACTGTAACTTTGGGTGCAGGACAAAGTTAATAAGGCGTCTGAAGAGCTCAATCACTTCTCTTCTTCACTTCTCTGCTCACTCCTAACCCAGTTCATTTCACCTGGGGCATATTTTCCCCACACTCTTGATTTCTTTCCTCTTAATTGTTCTAAGAGCTGTTCAGGTTCCTCAAAGATCTTTCTCTTTGCATTCCTCTGATTAAAAGAAAAGAATTACAATTATCTCTACTAAACATTATAAATGGCCTAGCATCACATTAAGAAAGCAAAATTCTCACAGTTGGAAGTAAAAATTAAACATAGTACCTACTACCAGCACACTCTAAAAATCTTTAGCATTTGGAAGCATCCCCCGATATTCAGAAACCCTGTAATCCACTATGAGGCTGCCTGTTCCTTATAAGGTGTTTTCTGAAGCCTCAGTTCTCAGGACTACACATCCCCTTTGTTTTCCTCTACAAGCATGTTTTTCTAACCACTACTGCTGCACCAACATTTTATTTTGCAAACACACTCAATTAGGTCTTCTGAGGCTACATAATTAATACATTTGTTCTGGGGAGGATGAGGGAAATCTCAACTTTTCTACAAAGACTTAACAATCAAACCTTCCAGACTATGCTACCTTTTACGTTGGGAGTTTTCTGAGTTTTTTTTTTTTTTTTCTGGTCTTTTTGAGACAGGGTCTCACTGTGCAGTTCAGGTTGGCCTTGAGCTCACTTTTGTAGCCCAGGCCAGTCTCGAACTTGCACCGATCCTCCTGCTTCAGCCTCCCGAGTGCTGGGATTACAGGTGTGCGCCACCATGCCCGGCTTTCTGACTTTTACTTTAGTTTCTAATTGGACACAATAGTTAGTTGGGAAAAGTATGTAAGATAAGCTCAAAGGCTGACAACACAGGTACAGAGCAACAGTGGCAACAGTTGGGAAAATAAGCACATTCCAAAGAAGCCCCACCCTGGGCCTACTGAATGAGCAGCTCTTCTTGCAAGGCCCCAAAATATGTATTTTTAATTAAGAAGCCCTCCAAATGTACTCTTCCACCAAACAGGTTGGAAAGAAAACGCAAAGACAGCAGTGGATGCTGAATTGTTAGTGTGTAATATGTTACAGATAAAAAGACAAAGACCAAATGTCTACCACGTGTCCACCTACACTCAACACAGCTGGGGAAAATATGGCAGACACAATCTCAAACAGTGTAATTTTAACAAATAGTTGAGTTCAGATTGGTATTTGAACAAAGAAAAAAAATCCTGAGCACACAGAGCAAATAATGGCACTATTATCTGAAGGAAGTGATAACAAGAGGAGTGGAAAGCAATCAGATGAAAACACACTGCATGCAAAGGTGAAGGCAGTATAGGGTTTAAAAGCTCAAGGTTCACATCAAGGTCAGCCTAAGCCAATGATTCTAGAGAAAGAGCTCAGGTACTGAGACCAATAAGGACTCAAGCAACAATGCATTTCTGTTACATTTTTTAGCTAAGAACAGTTATGCAAAAGAATCTAACTTAAAATGAACTTGAAGATGCAATTCTGTAGTTGTTTATTTAAAATAGGAACACCCTTAAAAATGTAAAAAACAGATAATTAGGAAAAAGTATTATGTTCAGAACAGTATTGAGAACTATTTTTTTAAACTTTTAATATTAACCGAATCAATCTAATATCAATTTGGTTCAAACTCTTTAATGATATCAAGTGAAGTAGTACTCCCAAAGTCATTCCTGGACAAGCAATACCCTGACTCCAAAACCAGAAAAGGACACAACTAAGACAGAAAATTACACACTAATCCTTTAACGAACACAGATGTACAAAATGCTCAATAGAATGTGGGCAAACAATGCAGCAATCATCAAAAAGATCGTACATCATGGACCAAGTAGGTTTCTTCCCAGGGAGGCAGGGATGGTTCAATATGGACAACTCAATGCAAGTAAAACATCACATAAAGAGAAACAAGGACAAAAATCATATGATCATTAAAACAGACAAAGACAAACCATCTGAAAATAATCCAACACTGTTCATCACAAAAAACACTGAAGAAAATAAGAATAGGTGTTTATCTCAATCTGATAAAAGCCATCTATGACAAACCGCTGACCATCATGATACTAAATGGAGAGAAGCTATAGCCTTTTCCTTTAAAATCAAGAATAAGAGAAAGATGTCCACTCTTACTAATTCTGTTCAATATAGTTCTTGAATACTGAAGCAGACAAGGCAAAGAAATAAAAGGGACATAAGTTAGAAAGGAAGAACTTAAGTTACCATTATTTGTACATGATATGCTCCTCCACACAGAAGACCACAAAAACATCACTAAAGTACTCCTAGAGCTAATATCCAATTTGGTAGTAACGCAGGACATAAATCAACACTCAAAAATCAACTGTGTTGCTATACAACAGCTACAAACTCCCTGAGGTGAAATTAAAGAAAAACACCTTTAACACTAACATCTAGAAAAATGAAATATCATACTTAGGAGTTAGCTTAACTAAGGAAGTAAACGACCTCTAGAATGAAAATAGTGCTCTGAAACAAAGGAGAGCAATGAAGACTACAGAAAATGAAAAGATAACTTGTGTTCCTAGATAGCCAGAACCAATATAGTCAAAATGGGCATACTTCCAAAACCGTTATTCAGATTTAAGGCAATCCCAACCAAAGTAGCAACGGCATTCCTTTGCAGTACTAGAGAAAGCAAACCTAAAACTCCTATGGAGCCAGACACCTAGATTAGCAAAAGCAATCCCATATAATAATGGCAAGGCAGGGCACATCATGATCTCAGATTTCAATTCATTCTACAAAGCTAGAGTGATTAAATAAAAAGAGCCTACAGAAAAAAATAAGATTAAAGATCAATGGAATGGAGGAGAGGATGCAAAAAGAATTCAAGCACATTCTGCTAACTTAACTTTTTTTTAACTTAACTTTTGACAAAAAGATCAAATCCTTTCTCTAGAGGAAAGATAGCCTCAACAAATGCTGCCAGAAAAACTAGCTATCCATATGCCAAAGACTAAACCTAAACTCAAAGTTTTCACCATACACTGAACTAAAGTCAAAACGAATCAAAAATCTAAACATCAGAACAGAAACACTAAATCAGCTTAAAGATGAAATAGGTAAAACACTTGAGCCTTAGGTATAGGCAAAGACTTTCTGAACAGAATGCTAGCTGTACAAGAAATAATATCAAGAGTCAACAAGTGTGATTATAGCAAATTAAAAAGCTTTTGTACAGCAAAAGCAATCACTAACAGAAAAGAGACAGCTTACAGAATGGGGTGTTATGGTTTATGTCTAGTTGTCCCCCCAAAGACTCATGCAATCATGGGGTGGGGACTTCTATAGATTGAGACTTGACTCATGAGTCACTGGGATTAAGTTTTAGTACTGATGAGATTATCGGTGTGAGTACTGCTGGGAATTACAGGTGTGGCCTGAGGCTGATGGGCTGAGGCAGAGAGCCTGATGTAATTTAAAGAGAGACAAGAGACAGACTGGTGCTGTTGCTCTCTGCTCCCCTGGTAGGTTGGTTGCCTCTATCGAGATTGTTGCTGTTCCGCTGCCATGAATTGGATGCTCTCTGTCCTGTTCCACTCAACCTTTGGCCAGCCAAATATGTACTGAAACCTCCACAAACTGTGAGCTAAATAAAACTTTCCTTCCTTCATTTTGAGTGCCGGGTATTTGTCCCAGCAATGAGTAAAAAGTAACTAAGACAGGGAGGAAAACTTGCTAGCAACTCCTCAAAGGATTAATATTTAGGAAAATAACTTATATAGATCTTCAAGTGACATGAACAGACATTTGTCAGATTAAGTATACACAGAAAATACATGGAAAAATGTTCAAAGTTGCTGGCCATTTGAAACATGCAAATGAAAACAATACAGAGATTCCATCTAGCTCCAGAAAAAAAAGGCTATCATCATGAAATTAAACAATAACAAGTGCAGGTGAGGCTGTAGGAGGAAAGGGGATCCTTCACTGTTGATAGGGATGTAAGCTGACCCAATTCCTACGGAAGTCAGTATGGAGATTCTTTAAAAAATTATGAAAAAAAATTAAGTCTGACCCAGCTATTCCTCTTCTAGGTTTCTTCCAAAACAGTAACATAATACTACAGTGATACCCACGTTTACAGCAGCAACATTTGTAACAGGTTAATCTCAGAAACAGCCCATGTGCCCAGCGACAGATGAATGGATAATGAAAGACAACAGAGTACTACTTTGTCATAAAGAAAGATAAAGCTGAGTCGCTTATAGGAAAGTAGATGCACCTTGAGACAATGATGCTAAGCAAAGTAAATCAGACATGCAAGCTTTTGTATTGCACAGCTTTTCTCTGTCTGTCTGTCTGTCTGTCTGTCTGTCTGTCTTTCTTTCTTTCTTTTTTTTTTTGTCATTTTGAGACAGGGTCTCATTATGCAGCTCAGATTGACCTTGAGCTCACTCCTGTAGCCCAGGCTGGTCTTGAACTCACACTGATTTTCCTGCCTCAGCCTCCCAAGTGCTGGAATTACAGGCGTACACCACCACGCCCGGATGCATGGTTTTTCTTATATAGAGAAAATTAATATATAAATAAGGCATAAAACATGAAAAACATAAAAAAAATTATTGTAACCTACCAGGAACAATGTATCTAAGAGCGTATTTTGATTTAGTATAACTGTCACATTCTTTAGGCTAGTATTAGTCTGTGTGTCTTTACATATGATAACTTTATAAGGATTTATAAGATAAATATCTGAATCTGATACTGCAAAAAAGGAAAAAGGTAGCAGGGAAGGGCAAAGAAAAGAACTGAGATGTGTTATCTACATATATCAATACCTCACAGTGAATGTACTTTGTGTACTACAGATATGTACTAGTAAAAATTAAAAATCCAGAAAAATATTAACTAGACAAAACTTTCTTAAGAGTAAAGTTTGTGAGCCTCTGAATCCTATCACATAGAGACAATGTATTTTTTCTCTAAATAACTTATGTTAAAGGCTTAACAATTAGTTTGTACAACTTTACGGAAAATATTGATGATTTAACATCTTAGAATATTTGCTAACTTAAATAAACTGCTAACTTTGCAAGCCAACAGGAAGCTTGTGATTTTTCAAAATTAAAACATGAAATCATATGCTAATAACTAAGAGGTTATCTTTAGGGGCACTATTAAGTAAGGACATTCAGAAGTAAAGCTGACCTTGTCTCTGATTCACTTCATTAGAGTAGAATAATATAGAACAAATGTTACTTAAGTCATATTGTACCATTAATACTGTAGCATTTAGGGATAACAGAACTAGCTGGATAGAATGTAACCACTTTATGTTAAAATACTTGTCCTTCTTTGTGCTGAGATTTGGCTTCTCATTAAAAAAAACAAAACAAACAAACAAACAAAAAAAACCCCTTTCTAATTCTGCTGTACAAGTGATTAAATCATGCAATTTCTGCGAGTCTCACTGAATTTTAAAGTTATGCATCACAAACTTTTATAGGAAATAAACAATGTCACCTAGCCAAACAAAATAATCTTATTACCAGAAGACACATTACATTTTACCCTTTTTTCCCTCACAAGGCTCTATCCTCACTCCTCTAGGTATCTGTATACTGCTGCCCTCAACCCGCTACATTTTACCTTTTATAGGAAACACATCTTTGGGTCTTTTCTACAGATGGTTCTAGCCACTTTGTTATTTAGAATGACAGGCTTCCACTGGGCTACAACGGATGGACAAAGAATATACAACAAATAATTTATTCTTTTTTGAGGGGTGGTACTAGGGAGCAAATTCAGGGCATCAAGACTCCCTTTTTATTTTTAGACAGTGTTTCACTAAGTTTTGTAGGGTACGCTCAGTCTCATGAGCCTCTTGCCTCAGGATCCCAGGGCGCTGGGATTTCAGGTGTGTATAATCACTCTTCTTATCGATTTGCTTTACTAACAGTTCACAGACGAAGATGTTTGATATATGCTATCACCAACTCTAAAAATTACACTAGTAAACTGAAAATCTACTGTCTAGAGCAGTTAATCTTCTCCTTCCCAATAATTCTTTAAGAGTGCCTTTCTAACAAAGGCAAATTCAAATTAAATGCTGTTGCAGATACATGTGGAACAACTGTTCCATGGTCAAAACAGTCATCTGCTCAACTGAGTAAGTAAAAGAAAATGGTGTAACACTGCAGTAAATTATTAGAGCACCTTATAACAAATTATTTGATGTTCATGAGAGCAAAAACAGAATTATAAAAATATGTCATCTTGTAATCTAATCAAAGTATGTGAAAATTAAGATTAGCAATAAAATAGAAATATCTTCTAATAATTAAAAAACAGGAAACAAAAATAAAACTCAGAAGAAACCTACTGTAAAAGTATTTATCATTACTCCACACCAAATGTTACCTATTAGAGAAATAGTGGATCATCCAGCAATGTGAGAAAATACATACATGACCTGCTCAGTAAGCAGCCAACCTGAGAATACCTAGGAACGTGTATTTAATACACAAAGGCATATAGAAGTTGTAGCAACTGTTAGAAATAGAGTTTGTGGTTTGAAGTCTTATGAATTTTGAAAAGGGGGTTCTAACTAAGGTTTATAGCATCAGGGTAAAGAAAGCACGAAGGAGGCAGCAAGAGCAAAGAGGAACAAAATAGTTCTGATGTATCTCTGAACTATAGAGAAGACCAAAATTTCTGTGCTTCCTACTGCTCTGTGATAGTGGTAAATAACTTTTATGGAATTTATAAAGGAACAAAGCAGTCTCCTGCACTGCTGTAAAGCTTTCTCTACTTGAGAAAGTTATAAAGACTAAACATTGTCTGCCAAAGTAAAAACAAATAATTCATAGTGGAAAAAACTGTTTGGAACTAAATTCTCTCAGATCTAGCAGCACATCCTGTATCAGCATCGTACAGTAAGCTCTACCGTAACATGCGCACCATGAGAGCAGCCAAAGAAGGATCCTAACAATGCCGCCTCTTAAGTAATCTACACATCTTCCAAGGTCCTCGCTCCACCCTTCAGGTGTGGCAGTATCAAGAGGACGTCTGTGAGAGCCAACAGCAGCAAACATCTGACTGAAAGCTCAGCTGTGTTGTACAGCTTCCAGTCGGGGATGTTTACAGCGGCAGACTTTCTAAACAGCAGGTCTGCAGATGGACAGATACAACTGATGCCAGCCACCACATTTAGATAATGATTTCACTAATTCTAGAGCTGAATATCATGGTATCTGAAACAAAAATAAGAAGGTTAATGCATATTTAAAAAAGGTGTCTCACTACCTGCAGTATCTCCTAAATTATCTAGCTAATAAAGAAAACAAGCATTACAAAGTTAACATAGAAAATATGTATTAAAGATACTATCCTAATGTCCTATATCAGGATACACTTTTTATATATATGTCAAACTGTTTTTCTTTTTCTAAATTAGTTTCAAAATTAGCAACAACCCTAGTAATCAGAAAGATCAAGTATCTGTTTGCCTCATTCCCAGTGTATGCCTTGTGCACTGATATTATTAAAAGTTGCCCCCTTTATTAACAAAACTGCTCAAATTTGGATGATAGTGAACACAGCAGTTTTGCTAGCTATAGGTCTATATTTAATAAAAGCCTAAAGATATTTTCCCCCTATTTTCAACAGATCCATGTTTTAAAAATGCACAAGCGAAAATTCGTAAAGTAAAATAAACATTAAGAAAATTTCATGACTTCACCTTTCTTTATAAAGCAATACACTGACACCATTATGTTTTCCCTATTACTTTCCTGAAAAAAAAAGACAAAGACTTACTGAAGTAGTAAATGTGTATTCCATCAATTTGCTTTCACCTGAAACATGTCCGATAACTTTAAGTGAAAACCTATCAAAACCATCAAATCTACAATCAGGAATTTCTAAGAAAAGAACATATACAGACACATAGACATGCACACAAACATTCTCATCTTACATGTACCTGAAAAAAACCCCAAACAAATCCAAGTTTGTAGGGTTATTAATTTTCAATACCTTTTTTTCTGAAACTAAGGACTAAAAGATTTTAGTCCCTGAAATTTACCCTGTGATAATACTTAAAGGTTATTCTATGAAATTTTTAATTTAAGTTTAAATAACTGTTCACTATAGAAAGAATGAGAGAAGTGCATGTGGTCTCTACAGATACAAGATGACCTTCATTTTATTTTATTTTTTTTTTCAGGACTGTGGTTCAAACTCATGACCTTGCACTTGCCAGGCAGGCACTTTTGCCATGGAACTATCTCCCTGGCTCCCCTTTATTGTTTTTGAGGGAAAAAGAAAATCAGTCACTATTTGCAGCGAAGACTATTCAAGTTGTTTCAGAACTGTAGTTTTCCAGATTCAAGTTAGTGAAAAAAAACAGCTATTTCATGCTTAGACACATGACACTTGACTAATGAGGATACTGCACATTAAATCAGTTGAAGTTGAAATGAAGCAGTTACTGCAATTCTTCCCTTTAAACAACTCTGTTCTTTGTTCTCAGTTCAAACTTGTTTTAAAGATTTATCAGAAGAAACTTCTATGGGAGAAACTCTTCTTTAGGGTCATGAGATTTTTTCCAATGTTATACTTTTATATAAAGCATTCTTGAAGACATAAAAATTAAAGATATGGAAGCTGAATCATCAAATATGTAAGAAGACCTATTGCAACATAGCTTTTTATAATGCCTTTCTTTTTCTGTCTTTTTGAGACAGGGTCTCACTATGCAGTTGAGGCTGGCCTTGAGCTCACTTTTGTAGCCCAGGCTGGTCTCGAACTCACACCGATCCTCCTGCCTCAGCCTCCCGAGTGCTGGGATTACAGGCGTGAGCCACCACGCCCGGCTATAATGCCTTTCTAAAACATGAAAATCCATAATAAGGACTACTATCCCCACAAGTGCTCTTGGGACAGTCATGGTTTCAATGTGCTATCGAAAGTTCACGTGTTGAAAACTCAAATCCCCAATGGTGGGACCTTTTGGAGGCCACAGGTCATGAGGGTTTTTCCTTTATGAATAGAACACTGATCTTTACAGAGGGACTATGCCAGTTACCTGTAGAACAAGTTCACTAAAGGAAGGGTGACTTCAACTGCCCTGCATTCTATGCAACCTGGCCACCTTCACTTGCTGTGTGCTTGTACTATATCCCTCTTCCACCCTCCACTGTGAGATAAGCACCACAAGCCTCTCAACAGATGCTAGCCCTTCAACTTGGAGCTCCCAACTTCCAGTACTGTGAGAAATATCTTTCTTAATATATTGCAGATCAGTGCTGAAAATAACTTCATATAAGATGGAATAAGTGCTGGGTGTGGTGGCGCACACCTGTAATCCCAGCACTCGGGAGGCTGAGGCAGGAGGATCGGTGCAAGTTCAAGACCAGCCTGGGCTACAGAAGTGAGCTCAAGGCCAGCCTGAACTGCATAGCGAGACCCTGTCTCAAAAAGACAAAAAAAAAAAAAAGATGGAATAAGTATTACAGAATAAAAGGATGCTGCATTTTTGGTAGAAGGGTAAGGTAACACTTTAAAAATACAGAAAACCAGGTATGTAACCCCAGCCTTTATCTCAGGCTGAGACAGGAGGACCAAAAGTTTAAACCTAGCCTGTGCAATTTAGTCAAATCCTATCTCAAAAATTTTAAAAGGGCTAAGAATGGAGTTCACTGTCAAGCCTCTGGGTTCAATCCTCTGTACTCAAAACAAAAACATCCCCCTCCCCAAAGTAGCCTATCAAATTTCACAAATAAAATCAATTCAGATGTTTGGAATTCTACTGAATCTATAGGTCAATCTGGAAGGACATGACATTATTTTTTTATTTATTTATTTATTTATTTATTTATTTATTTATTTATTTATTTATTTATTTATTTGTTTATTTTTGTGGGACCAGGGTTTGAACTCACGACCTTGCACTTGCCCAGCAGGCACTTGTGCCTCGGAGCTATCTCCCCAGCCCCTAAGACATGACATTTTTAGAACACTGATTTTTTAAAAATTCATAAGCATGAAATAGTTGAGCTTTACCTGGATACTCCTTAACACTTCTCAAGTGAGCATTTTTTAACTTTTAGAAACCTTGTACATCTTTTCCTAGATGGATTCCTAAGTAATACTTTCAAAATTACATATTTAATGTAAATGAGGTTATCACAGAATTTATACTCACTCAAGTACAAAAATCATTTCTTTAATTCAAATAGTTGTTAAATTATATGTATTAAAAATAACTAAAAACTTCATTTTCATTGGTAACTTAAAAAAAATCCTTGGGATAACAGGAAGAGGTGAACCTATTGGAATGTTTTCATATCAAAGTCATGTTAGCACCAAATTATGTTAAAATAATTTATAGAAGACTCATACAATATTAGATGGGTAAGCCTACAGGTAACATGAATGCCACTAAATGGAAACAGCAATAAATGTACCAGACAGAGCTGAGACTGCCTGTGATAGAGAGCCCTTCCTACTCTCTACTGTACCTTGCCCCAACAATGGCCCAGAAGCACTCTTCGCTGTGCTAGCTCCTCAGGTACTTGGAACACAAACCCTGCAGCAGCTGCGTGACTCCCTCACTCACAATGAGTAGAAAACTATGGACTAGGCTGCTGAGGTACACTCCCAGGTGGCAGAGCAGCTGCACGCCTATGCTAAGCACATCCTCATCATGATGCAGAGCTGCACTGCTCCATCTGCTCCTAGCAGAGCCCTAGACCAGGAACCAAGCCCTGTTTGGCCATCCCAAAGTTAAAAGGCATCAGTCAAAATCTCTCAACATACTTGTGACCTGCTAAAGGTAAATCCTTTGGGAAGCTCTTCTGGCCTGGAGTATTATGGGAGTAGGTAGCTATTTCAGGCACTGATCTAAGTACTGGGACAGAGTAGTAAATAAAGTAGACATGCTTGTTATAGTTTGTATGTATCTGTATGTCTGCAATCATAGGGAAGACTTCCAATGTTTGTGATTAACTCATGGTCCACTGGAATTATGGGTGTGAATACTGCTCCCAGCCTGGGGCAGATAACCTGAAGCCAAGTTAAGAGAGACGAACTTGCTCTCTGGGGCCATTACTGCAGCTACGCCTCCCTTTGGCTCTCTGTTCTTTACCACCGCTATGAAAGGCTACTCTCTGCCAAGTGTCAGTCTACCTTGGAGCCAACTGAGTATGGACTGAATCCTCCAGTAACCGTGAGCTAAATAACCTCTTCTTCCTTCATTTTGAGTGTCAGGTATTTGTCCCAGCAATGACAGAACAGTAACTGAGACAGAGTACATATTTTCTAAAAACGGCATGAGGTTGGAAGAGGCATGTCAGGTATTGAGACTATAAGCAATAATGAATCAATGAAGATTTTTAAGACAAAATAATAGATACTTCTTTAAGAAAGTTCATAACAGCTCAGAGGACAAGCAACTGGCTATAAACTGTGGGCGACAACCCAGATCATGACAATCCCCTTCTTGGTAATGGAGAATGCTGTAGTCTGGATCTACAATGCCCCCCAACAGTCCCTGTGTTACGCATGTCTTCCAGAGTGTGCTGTACTGGGACGTGGTGGAACTTCAAGAGGTGAGGTCTACTAAGTAGTCTTGAGGTCCTTGAGGGTACTCCTCACAAGGAACAGGGGGACTCTATCCTCTTTTTCTCCCTCTCTTTCATTTCCTGGCCATGAGTTGAAACAGTTTTATTTTGTCATCTGCTTCTGCTAGGATCCACTGCTTCACCACAGGCCCAAAAACACAGGACCACATAACATGGCCTTCTACAATGGTGGGCCCAAATAACTCTTTTCTCTTCAGAAGCTGATTATCTCAGGTATTTGTTACAGTGACAGAATGCTAACATAGTAGATAACGTGAAATAAAACATAAATCAAAAAAGAAAATGAAAATCCACAACAAACCAGAAAGATTATATTTACTTACATGTACAATTGGTCATAACTTCTTACAGGGGCTGGGAGATAGCTCCATGACACAAGTGCCTGCCTGGCAAGTGCAAAGTCGTGAGTTTGAACTCCGGACCCATAAAAATAAATAAATAAATAACTTCTTACAGACTACAGCAGGGCTAAATGTTGACAAATCCTGTAAAATTTGACTTTTTCTTAATTTAAGCTAATCTCTGACAGTGTTCTGTGTCCATGCTGTGTGTTCATGTAATGTTCTTTCTCAAATTATAGCTCATTTAATTCTCATTTTAGTTTTATAAAGTCTGAAGCAAAGCTCGCAGCTAAGTTATTGGCTGCATCTTCTCAAAAGTTTTAAATGGTAAAGTCATTAAAAATACAGGGAAAAAAGAACCATTATCTAATTAACAAAAGGAAGTAGAATAAGAGGACAGAAAAAATTTTAAATTTAAGTCTGAACAAGGCTGGTGAGATAGCTGACAGGAAGATGGAATATGAAACTAGTAATTCTCTAAAAGTTTGAAAATAAGGATGGTGAGATAAATAGCCAGATGTGACAGGAATAAGCAGTAACAAAATTGAGATTATCCTGACTATATTCTCAACAACATAAAACCATAAATGCTAAACACCAGCAGACAGACACAGAGACACTGCTCTGAGGTGGCACTGTGAAGAGTAACCAAAGAGAGCAGAAGGGGCCCAAACTTTGGCACCTTAAGGTACTAGTAAGGATGCCATTGTATGGAGAAACTATAACTTCTAGTAAAAAAATACAAACTTCAATAACCAAAACACTCCTTGTTCAGAGAAATCAAATATTTTTGTGCTGAATCATAGGGAAATGACATAATCAGCAACAATAGCCCTTCATATTTCTCTTTAATCTTTTAAAATGACTAGAAAATACAATACCCCAAGTCTCTCACTGTGACAATGAAATCACATGCATCTTTAGTATTATAATAACTAAAATGATTCGAACTCCTGTCCTGAAGCATTTGTTCTCTGAAATATTGTTTTGTAATAATTTAACAATCTCCTCCTAGGAAATCATTATTAGCTAATAATTAAGAACCTAGGCTTTACGGTTTGACAGACAGAACTAGGTCAGAAATTTAACTCTGACTCAGGAAAAGTTTTTTTTTTTTTTGGTGTGTACTTTTCTGTCTGTAAAAGGGCAACTTAAAATACACTGTAGGGTTATTGTTAGGATTGAAAAGATAATGGACTGCTCATCAAAGGCTGATGTCAGTGGCAGACGTACAGCTAGTATGCAGTAAGTGGAGAAAGGTAGGTGGAAAATTCTTCTGTTAATTTTGCCTTGACTTTTACCATTTTTCAATTCTTTACATCTCATATTTACAGATCTTTTTTTATCCTTTGAGGCCCAGGTCAAATTGTCAAATTCTCTGAAATTTTCAATACTAAATCAGTTGCTTAAAATGTGTTAGAAACATGCATCAGTAATAAGGACAGTTAACACACAGGTCTTACTAAGAGGTACTCCAAGTCAAAGCATTAACTCACTCTCCATCACACTAGGGGCCAGACAGCATTATTACTCTATTTTGTACATGGAAACAATATGCCCAAAGTTACATCACTCCCGAAAGACCATACACAGGGCTACCTGGCTCCACAGCCAGCTCTCATACCTACACTGCGCTAACTGTGCTGTGAACTCACAGGATGACTAATTATTGCAAAATGGTATTCAGAGAGCTTACAGTTTCATGTTTAGTACAGCTGGAGATGCTATCTATACAGACTAAAATAATTATCTTTGTATACCTTATTTACCCTTTCATAAAAAATACTCCTGTAGTTCACTTCCCCAATACGTACAAAGTAAGGGGAACTGCAGTTATTTATACATAATTTGGTCTTAGTGTATTTTAAACTATTTTCTTTTTTTTTTATAATTTTTACTTTATTTTATTTATTTTTTTTTCTTATTTTAGAACTTTTGCTTGTTTATTTATTTACTTTTATGGCTGGCTCAGCCTACCCTGAGGGCAGGGCTGGCGCAGCATGTGGTGCCAGGGATTGAACCGTGGTCTCTGCTGTCACCCAAGCTTTCTAAACGGGTGCTTTAGACCACTGAGCCATCCTGCCGGGCCCCTTAAACTATTTTCTTAAGTCCAATTTTCTCAGTTTAAACTTTCAAGATTCTAGCTCCCTTCTTCACAAGACCCAGGAGATAAAGGAAAATGACAGCCTTATCCTCATATGACTCAAGAAAAGGATAATGACAGATCACCCGCCACATTAGACAGTGAAAACTGGGTATCATCTAATATTTTGTACAAATATAATATAGCTGTCAGGAACCAACAAATATTCTCAACAATGTATGCCATATTTACAGATTTGGATCTTAAAGATATACATATTTCAAAGAGCCTCTCGTAGGACAAAAGGTCTTATTTTTAAACAAAAGCAAGCTCAGGGATATAGAAATGACTTGTATAAAAATACAAATGAGGACATTCTTTGTGTACACTATAAGAAGTATCTTTCCTTTTTCATCAAACTTGATAACACAGCAGCAGAACAAAATAAAACTTAACTGCCCAAGGGATAATGTTTGGGTTTTATACAAAATTATAAGCTCTTGAAAGAAGAAGACTTAAAAGGAAAGACTGTTTCTCCCTAATTATAGCAATCCTTTCTATCTAACTGTTCTCTGAATCCAATTTGGATACCATGAGACTCTGAAAATCTTATAATATCAACAATAAATATAATGTGTTAGTTCTTTTAGAAATGTGTACATCTCAGGTATAAAAAAAGACAAAACAAGGCAAAATCAATGTAAGCCCACTGCTCTCAATTATCTTTCAAAAATTAAAAAAGCTAAGAATAAACTCTGCACTACTTAAGGAGTTGCAACACTTCTACTCAAGATTATTCTTTGTTTTGTAGAAGGGATCAAACTCAGGACCTTGTGCTTGCCAGGCAGGAGCTTATGGTGCTAAGCATCTCCTGACCCTATTCTTAAGTTTCTAACTGGGTTTCTTTCTTCTTTTTTTAATGGTGTAGGTTTAACCCCATGCCTTCACAGATTAGGCAAGGACTCTACTACGAAACTATATTTCCAACTCTCTAACAGGATTTCTACTTAAAATAAGACATGCTGTCACTACTATGGCTGGTAAGAGAGGTATTACTGGCCAGATATGTATAAATCACTGGGCCATCAGCACAGGGCATTCAAATTCGCTTACGTCTGGCCTATAGCTACAAAACAAGAAAGTACAGGAGAGGCTAAACAGCCAAGGCAACATAGTATGTATCAAACTAAAATAAGTACGACCAACTCCATACGTAAATAGACTCTAACCTTAGAGCCACTGAACAAATAAGCAAATCATAAACTCCCACAATGCACTAAGCTTGCCTTTATTGAGGCATTTAACTTATATGGCAACCATTTTTTTGTGAGTCTGTTTCCACACCAAGGGAAGAATTATCTGACTCACCCCAAGGAAAACTGTAAAATAAAAAAGCAACAGAGGGGAACGTACAATATATACCTCAAACTATGTTCCAAAGTGCCATATTGGTCCTCAAGAATCCCTTATCCCACAATAAGGATGATAATAAAATCAAGCTTATTTTACTAATGCTTATACATTGTAAGCCACTTAATCTCTTTGGATCTGAATTCCTTGTATAAAATGAACACTAAATTTCTTAAGATCCAGCCAGCTCAAAACTTCCAATTCTATAATGGAATTATTTACTACTTCGTTTTGTTTTCTTGTTTTGTTTTTATGAATTTGATACAGGGTCTTACTACATAGCTTGGACTCACAGTGATACTCCTGCCTTCAGCCTCCCCAGCACTGGGATTACTGCTGTGTGTCACATCCCTGGTCTCTGGCCAGCTCAGTGTGCCCAGTGGCAGGGCTAGTGTGGCTGATGGTGCCAGGCATCAAACCCCCAGTCCCTGAGCTTGCCCAAGCAGGTGCTTTGTCCGCTGAGCTATTTCACTGGCTCTAGAATTATGCACTACTAATAAACATTTATTAGTATTTACTCAGTGCCTCTATATAGCCAATAATTATGCCAGTATCAGAAACCAAAGCTGTGCTCTTTACCACTACTATGCTAGTCAACTGCCACAGGGATTAAGAGAAGAGAAAACCTATAAACACTATTTTGAAAACACAAGTGTATAAGTCTTATTAGTAAAATACAGTATAAAAGATATACAAAGCCTGTGCTACGCACTTATCCCAAACTCTAATGCTGAGGTAAAACGATTACAAATTTAAGAGTAACCTGGGCAACTGAGATCAGTTAGTGAGACTGTGTCCTAAAATTTAACGGGGGGAGATTGCAGTGGGAGTTAGTGTTATAGTAGTATGAAGGCCCTGGGCTTACTATCACCAAACAACAACCATAAAACTGAAGTCTTTACTCTAAACAGCCCAAATATGACTTTGCTAGGGAAATTCAAGTTGCTAAATAAAAGCTTTTGCCCTAAGTTTCACGGTAATATGAAATGGGTATTATTCCATTTTATGTAAGAGTACCAGAGATTCAAAACCATTATGTGACCCGAGAAAAGATAGAAAAATGAAAATGATAACTAAGCCATAGGGTTTTATTTTGTCTCGCAAATTTTTTATTTCCCTTTTAAATTGCAACATATCTATTTTCCCGATTACCAAAGTTTTAGACTCCAAGTTATGTATATCTTCATCTCTAAAATATTTATGGTTTATAATAATATAATAAAAAATACAAAAGATGGCTCAAATAAGACAAGATTTATAAAACAAAAAAGCCATTCTGTTAGATGATTCGAAAAACCAAAACACAAAGGTGAAACGGGAGGTTTCTAAGAGTCTTACTTTTAAAGATATGTGCAAAAAGACCTTGTAATATTAATTTTGGATAGAAATATAGCAGCATAACTCATGATAGCTAAATTTTGGCTGCAGCCTCTACATTCATCAACAGATAAATGGGTAAAAAAAAAAAATATGTGGTATTTACACACAATGGAGTAGTACTGTGCCATAAAGATAAATCTGAGACATCTCTAATAAAATGTATCTTGGGACCATAATGTTAAGTGAAATAAATCAGATGTACATAATTCCATACAGTTTCACTTAAATGAGACACCCAAATTATAAAGAATAAAGTGAAAGTAGAAAGTAGAGAGAGATCATTCACAAATAGGAATGAGACCAAACAATGGAGGAAAGAGAGGAAACAGAGATGGAAAGGGAGTTAGCATGTGTTCTGAGGGTCAGCCTGATAGCTCAGCAGATTAAAGGACCTGTTTAGGCAGACACAGGGGCCAGTGGCTCAATCCCTGGCCTGCAGACCCCGCACACTGATAATACTTGTAACCTCAGTGCTTAGGAGGCTGAAAAACAGGGGGATCACTATGAGTCTGATCTTTGTAGAGACCCTATAGATCCTGTACTAAACAAAAAAATAAAAGAAAAAGAAAAAAGGAAAAAAGAAAGGTATGTCCTGTACAAATACCAATTCCACATAAGGAATATAAACACTATATATTACAAACATGCACTAATAAAAAGATTGTGAAAACGTTGATCACACTTTAAAAAATGAGTAATAATCAGAAATTGAGGAAAATACTTTCATTTGTAATTGCATTAAGATATGAAATATTCAGGGGTAGTGATGTTAATTTAATGCATTAAACTGATACTATTGCATGTAGTCATATAGTCAAACACTAGTCTATGTTTTTAAGATATTTTGTACATGAAAGTAATGTTTATATTGAAATGCTGGCAAATGAAACATGGGTCTCATCCAGGGAACCGAAGACTTAGGGGAAAAAAAAGATCAAAGAAAAGGAAAAAAAAAAAAAAGCAAAAAAAACAAAAAACAAAAACAAAACAAAGCAAAAAAAAACCCTGAGATTTCCCAGAAAGAAAGGGATTCTATTCAAGACTTAACAGAAATTCTGCCTCTAGTTCTTGCCTGCCTGCCTGTCGTGTGAATTTCTGGAGTCACCAGCCACCAAAACCACAGAGGCCAGTCCTTAAAATTTATATTCTCCCCCCAATTCTTTGCCTCCCCTTCTTGCCCCCCAAGATATGTCATACATCCTACTGGCTCTAATTCTTTGGCAAATCTGACTGACAGCATGTGACATTATACAAGATTTGCATCTTAAAACTCATCAAACACTGTGTAGAAATTAGAAGAATCCTAACGGAGTTACTGCTATCCCATGTTCATAAGTTAGAAGACAATACTTTTAAGATGCCACTTGTTTTCAAATTACCTACATATTAAAGGGAGTCTCAATCAAAATTTCAGGATTTAAGCTGGGCGTGGTGGCACAAGCCTGTAATCCCAGCACTCAGAAGGCTGAGGCAGGAGGATCGGTGCAAGTTTGAGACCAGCCTGGGCTACAAAAGTGAGCTGAAGGCCAGCCTGAACTGCATAGTGAGACTCTGTCTCAAAAAGACAAAAAAAAAAAAAAAAAAAAAAAAAAAAAAAAAAAAAAAAATCAGGATCTTTCATTTTATTTTATTTTTTTCAATTCTTTTATTGTTTAAATTTAACAATGGTTATATTACATATTTTCATCATCGGATCAGTTTAGATTAATACATATAGGTATATAAGATTGATCAAACAACTAAACATTAACCTTTCTAAATCCACATTACTTTTTT
>PVJA010002426.1:0-107672 GCA_004027025.1 Myocastor coypus | reverse complement strand
CTATATGTATTAATCTAAACTGATCTGATGATGAAAATATGTAATATAACCATTGTTAAATTTAAACAATAAAAAATTGAAAAAAATGATCTCTATTTTTCTCCTTATTCCTGTTCTCTCTCTCTCTCTCTCTCTCTCTCTCTCAACCAGGAATGGAACTCAGGACCTTGCATTTGCCAGGCAGGCACTTGTGCCCCTGAGCTTTCTCCCCAGCCTATTCTCATTTATTCCCAACTCTCTGCCACATTAAGCTTTGGACCTCCTTTTTTTTTTTCCTTAAACCATACTAGGAGTTTAACCTGGGGCCCAGCACTGTGCTATGTCCTGGGCCCCTCTCCTTTTTTAATAGATTGTTTTAATTAATTTTGAGAAAAAGTCTCCTGAAACCAGTAAGTTATTCAGCTTCCGGTTTGAACTTGGGATCCTTTGGCCTCAGCCTCTCAAACATTGCGCCACAATGCCAAACGCTTGAGAAAATTCTTGATAACTACAGGAAGAGCTGAAAGTCGCAACATGGCCATGGGTGCGCCCCGTTGCGGTCCTCCTCATGCGGACGTTCCCACTTCCTACCAGGTGGGTTACTGTGGCAGCCAGACCCCTTCCACATATTCATATTCATTTGCTCATCTAACTATATTTACTGAACCCCCATCATTTAGCAGGCTCTTTAAAATGTTGAGAGGACCGGCCAAATAGTCTAGCGGATTAAAGCACCTACAGACAGGCGCAGGTTCCGCGAGTTTGATCCCTGGGCCTGCAGTACTGGCTCCGCCTTCGGGCTGCATTAAAACAGCAATTGAGACTGGGCATGATGGTGCAGGTCTGTAATCCCAGCTCCTGGAAGGCTGTAAACAGGTGGATTACTAGGAGTCCGGATCTAGTAGTGAGACCCTGAACACCCTGTAGACCCTTCCTTCCCCCCACCAAAAAAAAAATAAAATAAGTAAAATAAAATGTTGAGAACAAAACAAATTAAATAGGCAAAAGAAAAAAATGTTACGCCTTCAGTGGGAAGAGGCAGATTAGAGAAATGCATGAGATAAAATAAAGTGCTAGCGGATGATAATAGCTATAGGATAAAATAAACACAAAGGCCACAAGGTAAAGGTCTTAGTGGGCACAAGGACAGGAGAGGTCTGTAGCTGTGGATGGGAATACTAAGCCCAGGCCTGCAGGTGGGGAAGAGAAAGTCGGAGGAAAAGCACTGCAGACTGGCAGGCACAGGCCAGGGGTGTTGGAGCAAGAGAAAGAAGGCAGAGTGGCCTGAGTGGGATGGGCAAGCCCGACCTTGGGGCGAGGATAAGACTGCATCCTAAGTGGGCTGGCCTAGTACACAGAAGGATGTTATTTTGACAGTTGTAACAGGCTTATTCTATACTGATAACAAATTGGAGTAAGAACTGAAATAGGAAAAAAAAAAAAAAAAAAAAAAAACAGAACCCTAGCAATGCTGCTCTAGGAATGATGATATTGATGAGGGTAGCAGTGAGGGCTTGTGGGAAATGAGAATCTGAATTGGTGAGCATGGTATCTCCCCTGCCAGTAAGGATGCACCTGCTACAATTTGTACATGCTTAGATTTCTAAATTTCTGTGTAAAAATGTGCAACTATTTTTGTTTATCACATTCTATAGGGATTTATTAGGTTATCAATGATTGATGGAAAAACCAGTTCCACATTAAGTCTAAAGCACTTGATATTCACAAAGATAGTGATGTTAAGCTCAAGTGCCTATGTTATAGGGTAATAGTATCACTAAACTCTTCTGGAGGGTTAACAATTTAAGGTTTCATATCAAATAATTAGAGAAAAAGAACGGCTACAAGGATAGCCACTATTTTGGCCCTAGTCCTTCAAGGTCAGTGAGGACTCAGGACATAAGAGAACTTGTACGATACCATCCTGTAACTCAGTGTGTCCCAAATTTTCTGTTCCAGAAGATTAAGGGGCCACAGAGAAATGGGATCGATGATGTGCAGTGTGCCTAAGGAGAGTCAGATAGAAAGAAAATATTCTGTCAGGCTTTCACAGAGAATAAACTGGTCAAGCAATGACCGTGACTCATCCAGATGGCTGACATGAACAGTTCTACAAAATGCCGTTCATGGTTGCAAGGTTAATCCTGAGGGGATTTGACTGACCTTGTCAGATACAGAGGTTGCATATTTTGTTATAAAGGTGTTGCTTCAACTTGCCCTTAACCACCCAGCAGAAAAGTATAACCACAAGGCATAGAATGTAAAGCCAGATTGGTATGCTGAGCTGTAAAAGGCTCAAGTCAACAGCTTCTGACATTGCCAGTTCTGCCAATAACCCACTACTATTATAGAATATTGGACTATGTATTCAACTACTTTCTCGTAGTTCCATGAAAAGAAATATTGGTACCAATAGTGTTTAGAAAGTTATCATTTCTGTGCTTGTATTCTGAACAACTCCACTGAGCTATCTCACTGGCTGAAATGGTCTTCAAGTCAATAGGATTTTTTGGAGGATTGGATGTGGGTAACAAGAGGAGTGACTCCCAGGTTTTCATTTTGATGATGTATTGGAAGTGAAAGCTGCCATTCTCTGAAGTGCAGGAAAGTTTTGTTGTCATTCAGGAACTCACAATGGGCCATGTAAAGTTTGAGATGTCCTTAAAAATCCAGGGAGAGGCATAAAGCAGAGACTTACTTTGAATCACCAGCACAGGCACATGGCATCTAAACCCGGGAAATAGGCTGAGGTTACCCAGGAGGTGAATATGGATATAAAACAAGAATGGTCCAAAGGCTGCATTTAGGAAGTTCCAAAATGTAAAGAAAAAAATAAAATAAAAGGAAACTAAGAAGGACTGAAAGAGAATAGCCACAGGGGTTGAAGGAAACGTCAAAAATGCTGATGCCCTGCAAGGATGGCAAAAAAAAAAAAAAAAAAAAAAAAAAAAAACCTGTCATGTGGCTCTACTACGGGTGAACATTTTAGATGCAATATCAGAAATTTTGAAACCACACTTTCCTATCTTCCAAAATGACAGAATTTACTTAAGATTATATCTTCCTTCTTTGTAAATAATACCAAGATAATCTCTGCAGATTTTTTTTTTTCTTACCACTAAATAAGAGAACAGGGAATAGAAATAGTTGTATAAGAATTTGCAAACAGCTAACTTAGGTTAGCACGATTATGACTTCCCTAAAATCCATGTTCTCTAAAACAGCTTTGAGATTCATGAGAGTTGAGATAGCCATCTTAATTACTGTAAGAGAGATCAAAGCCAGAACCTAAAGTGACATTTTTGTCACTTTATTGAATTACCACCAGTTGAATTGGAATCATTTTCACAGTCCAGTGGTTCTGCTACACTCAAAATTCTACTACAACTAAATTATTCTGCATTTGAAATTAATCTACATTCCAAATTGTGTTCCCTATGTCCATATTTTGTTATTTTCTTCAGAGTTCAAATTAAATGCAGACAGGATGGTCAACTTCATAATCATTGAGTAACCTAAATATTTAAAACTTTTGTTGAAGGGCATACGAGATAGCTCAGCAGACCAAGTGCCTACTTAGGCAAGTGGAAGGACTTGGGTTCAGTCCCCTGTACTGCATGCCATGCCAGCCCTAATCTCGAGCACACTGAGACCAGGAATGGTGCCACACACCTGTAATCCCAATGCTGGGGTGGTTGAAACAGGAGGATCACTATTAGTCCAAGCTGTGTTAGTGAAACCCCGTACCGAATACATAAAAATAAAAAATTAAAACTTCTGTTAGATGCACAGATGTTATGTTTGTAAGCAGTGAGAAATAAATAGAAGATGCAATGAATTCTTCATGAATGCCAGGAAGATGGAAGACTTATATAATCCAGTCCTGGGAGCAGACAAAGCTAATGTCTATTTAAGAAACACTTTGCATAACTTCACCATAACTATGGATGAGTTCTTTTTCATTTGTAAGTACCTACAATGTTTGATTAAAACATTTTCACCATTATTATCTTTTCACCAAAATTTCTTAATATATTCTTGTTCCTTTCATATAAGTGCCTTGCTTCCCTAAATAAGTTTGAAATAAAGCTCAACCCTATTTCAGTTTCTTATAGAAAATAAGTTCTTTGTGTTCCTTTATATGAGAGTACAATATAATTTTTAAAAAGATTATGTGTCCACTTTGTGTAAGGCACTGTGTAAGGTCTTGTTCCAGAGGCAGCCAAGAGGGAAAAAAATCTTAACCTTAATGAGCTCATAGTTTATGAATGAAATGAATAAATGAAGTTTGAGAAACACTCTGTCACATTTATTTATCAGTGCTTTAAGATAAAGAAGATGAAAAAGAGCTGAAGACTGAGAGAAAAGGTACAGTTTTAGCCTTTAAAGCAGACACTGGAAATGTACTTTGACTTGATTGGGAAAAATCAGAGCTGAGAAGGTATTCTTTGTTTAGGACAGAGGATACAGGGTCTATAGGGTCTCACTATGTGGATCGGACTCATAATGATTCTCCTGTTTTCAGCCTCCTAAAGTGCTGGGATTCCAGGCACGCAACACTATGTCCAGTCTCAAATTCCGTCTCAGCGCGCCCCAGAGGCAGAACCCACACTGCACACGGGGGATGGAACCCCAGCCACTGTGCTCTGCAGAAGCAGGCGCTTTTGTCCGCTGAGCTGTCAGTCTGGCCCTGCGAAGGTATTCTAGTCAGAGTCTGAACAAAAGCAAAAGAATGTAACTGTACTAAAGAAATAGTGAGCACTGTAGTGAGCAGCACAAGGCAGAGAGAAAGGAAGTGAGATGACAGAAGAGGTTGGAGTTAACATGACTAGTGATAGAACAAAGAAAATATGTGGTCACTAATATTGACCAAACAGTCTGTGTTTTTTGTATTCTAGCGTGAAATCCATTAGCATCAATAAATATAAATTATACATATAATTAAACTATAATGAACAGATGAAGGATAATAGTTTATAAAAATACTCAGACCAATTCTGCAAATTTTGTCTTAGATTTAAGCTAGCAGTTACAAGACACCTGAAAGCTCCAGGTCTTCAGAAAACTAGAAATCAATCTAATTTTCACTATTATTCAGATCAATGGCTAAATCAATGTAGGCAAAAAAAAAAGAAAGGATCATATGCTGAACTGAAATATATATGGGCAATGATGGAATAGATGAGGGGAAGTCTGAGTAGAAATGAAACTTCAAAAAAATACACTGAACTTTGGCTCAGTGTACAATTACAGCTATTCAAAACACTCAAGGCTAAGCTTTGAAGTTAAGAATTAGCAAAAGTGAGGGTTATTTCAGTGAAAGTCTTTAATATTTATCATTATAAGCTCCAAATATACAGATTTGTTTCAGAATTTATATTATTTTTAATAACTTCATTTTTAGCTAAAAACAAGTAGATATGGAACAATTTAGAAAGAGGGATCAAAGATCAAAGACCTAAAAATATATTATACTAATTCTGCACTTCCTTTTTGCAAAGTTACTGTGACTAATATATCCATTTTTAATCCTGACCAGAAGAAACAAAAACCTCCATGTGAATTTATAAAGATGTGTAGCTAAACACTGTCTGTCATTTTAAAAATAAAATATCACACAAAAAGTAGGAAACGTAATAAGCCATAGTGTGCTATCAATATTTTATGCCATTTCTATAATGATATATAAAATCCATCAACATTAACATTCCATTGGCATAGAAATAAAAATAATTCTTCTTGGAGAAAATCTTTCTGTTTTTCTTGTTTTTTAAATAGAAAACACAAAATAAGAGTAGAACATGTAGAGACAAGTGAACTAGGAAGAATTCTGGTTTCTTAGAATAATAACCTTTACCGGGAAATCTTCAGTAATTAAAGAGATTTAAGGTAAGACAACAATCATATGACATTCTTATTTTCTGTTGTCAAGCACTGCTACACTTTGGATCTGGGATGGTTCCCAAGGCTTGAGTGTTAAAAGGCTTAGTTCCTTAATCGGTTCTATTGGGAGAGGAAGGAACCTTTAAGACCTTGGGCTTTGTGCCAGGTCCTTGGGGATGTGACCTTACAGAGATTGTGGGACTCTACTGTCTTAACACACCTCTTCTCTGTTAGCTTGCTGGCCGTGAAAGCTTTGCTTCGCTGCATGTTTCTAACATAATGAGTCATCTCAGAACCACAGCCATGGTACCAGCAAATCATTAATCCAACCTTCTAAAACTGTGGGCCATAAGTTTTTTTTTTTTTTTTTTCTCTTCGTGTTATCTCAGGTATTTCTTGTAGTGATAAGAAGCTAACATAAAATATATCATTTCAGTGGATCCACACTATTAGTTTATTATGCAGCAAAATGTTGATTGGTGATCTTTATTTTCCTTTCTTATTCTCATTAAAGAGTAAGAATTTTGGAAGTGGTGAGCTATGTTTAGAAGTTAGGTCAGTGATTGTGAAATTAGTTTCGTTCTTCCTCTATGAATCTCCCTGGCCTTGGGTTTTTCCCTAAGATTTTCTGTGGCATAGTTTCCTAACCACTAATCTTGGATGTTTTTCTTTGGAGCTACCATTACTTTATTGGTTAAATCAGCACAGCACATGATAATAATACACACATATAGTTGTTCAGAGTACAAGATGCAGACATGATTTCTTGTCTAAACATCATTAGTACAGATCTTTTTCTTTTTCATTGCACAAGGAGAAATGAGCTGTATATACAGTCCAAAAGCCCATAAAAGTAGTGGATTATCAGCTTGCTGGCATGATCTGAACCTGTTGACTTGAGCCTTTTACAACACAGCATATTAATATGGCTTTCCTTTTTTTAATCTTATGGTTAGACTTTTCTGCTGGATAGTTAAGACCAAGATAAAGCAAGACCTATATTACAAAAAAATGTAACTTTTGTATCTGACAAGGTCAGTCAGATACCCTCAGGATTTACCCTGAAACCATGCACTGTAGTTTGCAGAAATTTTGTCAATGTCAGCCATCTAGATGAATCACTACCATTACTTGAACAATATGCACTGTATTAATTATTGTAAAATAATATATAATTGATATTTTAACTAAATTTAATAGCTCAAATGCAAATATAATTTTCAAGAACAAAAATACACACGTAGAACATTAAATGAGATGATTATTATATTCAAATAAGCTAACCTAAAAATATAAATTTGAATTTCAAAGCATCACATCCAGTTTCTGGAACATAGTTGGTATTCTGTTAGTGAATAAAAACAAAGTGCTGGTTCACTGATTTCACAATGCAAACCATGCTAAGAAATTCAAAATATAGGTTGTGAATGCATGTTTCAAAAATATAATTATTATTAAAATATTTGATTTTGTAATTAAAAATCACATCAAGAATCAGCTTCTAAAAAAGAATCTGCTTCTTTTTTTCTTTTTAAAGAGAGTAACTCAGTTATAGCAAATAATTCATCTGACTGGTAATATTCCACTTCAGAGATGACCATGTTCCAACTCCACCACCATGCTTTTGCTCCTACACATCACCATTCTACCCACCTTTGCACCACTTTACCTTCTCATTTGTTTTGAGATTTAGCACATGAGTTCATGTTCAGTACAATTAATGTCCTCAGAATATCCTGGAGATATAATTCCAAACCTAAGTAAGTTTAGGTGAGTTTTATTCTTCTACTGTGAGCCCAGGTTAAAAAAGAGAACAATTTCCTTACCACCTTTCTCTGCTCCTCAGAGGATTATTTACCCAATCTTTTTTTTTTTTTTTGAGAAAGAGGAAGACTTTGAGGATCAAGAAAAGATGTAACACACTCACTCTAACCACCACCCTACTCTTGAGTTATGCATGAAGCCTTTCTCTCTGGAAGGCCTGCTCTCATATAGTCCGCCTTTCATCATTTTGTACAAAGTTCTTTATATTTTTGTGCCAGAAGACTCTTCTTCTAAGTAGCTGAAAATAAAGAAAATTTCTGCCATAAAAATCAAAACTTATTTGGTAAATCTTAAGATATGATTAAAATTTTCTACTATTGTATTCACTACAAATCACAGGTATCTTGAAAAGGTCTAACGATATTATTACTACATTCCTTTTTTCTAGTAAACATCTAGGTTATTAAAAGGTTGTGTATATTACCATCAGAACTTAAGTAAAAAAGACATGCTGAAGTTTGATGACTTTGTTAAGCCAAAATTTAATTAGATAATTGCTGTGTTCTGGCTTTTAATTTGCATATTAGGGGCATAAGCACCTGTTTGGCAAGTGCACCAACCTGAGTTCATCCTTGATACCACACAAAAATTTAGTCGCAGAGTAAATCACTGGTGTCTGTTGTGGCAATTGCAAGAAGTGCTGCTAAACATCTTTTATATTTCACATAATATATGCATATATTTTCTTTTAGTCTACATAAACACATGCAAGTCTAATATCCTCTTATATTATTAAAATATATGAACACATAAATTTCGTTATTAATGCAAGAGAACTTCAGTAAATAAAATAAAGTATACAAGAAAGAATTAAGACTAAACAAATGAGCTTATTGTGGGTTCCTGGACAACAACATAGAGCAAAACTTTGTTACAAACATGGAAAAATCTTATCTCCATTTCTAGGACACATCACATCTTGTAAACAATATGAAAAATCATTCTCTAACCCCTTTTCATCTAATCTTCCCCCACTAACATTATTCCCAATGAATCACCTTTCCTACATAATTCTGTTTTCACAGAGGAAATAGTTAATAAGCGCTGTTGGTAAAAGTAAATGTCTTGTAACAGTGTCTACACAGGTCACAGAAACAACAGCCAATGTTCAATCTCTTAGGTAGTAAAAAGTGCTGATTTCCCAGATAGATTAAAATTCAGCAGAAATGTATATTTACCCATAACCATAATTTCTCACAAATCAGTTCATCTGAATCTCAAGTTATCATACCCATACAAGAACAATTATTTTATAAGTTGAATAATATGAATTCCAAAAGAAAGAAGTAATCATTTGAAGAAAAGCCCTATTATAACTCTTATTCTATTTTGTTACAGATAAATTAAGTTACAGTTAAATTTACCACAAATTTCCTCCTGGTATTTACATCAAGTTCTATATTGTGTTTAGGATGCTATTATTATTCCACTTACTCTAGGGATATTTCTACAAAAAAGGGGGGAGGACACACTCTACCTTTTAAAGAGAATAAAAAATAGTTAAAGAAAAAGAAAAGAAAAGATACAGAATTTCGCTAAACAAAATGCTATGTATTCAACAACGGTTGTTATATTGAATTGTTATATTGTCTTCAAATTAGTTGTTCATATTACCAGATATGAGCAGGCAAATTGGTCAAAACATGATAAAAAATGTAAAAGGAGAGAAAAAAAATTAAGCATTAACTGCTCCTATCAATAGACCAGCAAAAATCTGCAGTACAATTGTCCAAGCTATCCTGTATATACATGTGTATTGATTTCTTTTTCCCTTCCTTCTTTCTTTTCTCCTTTCTCTCATCCTAGCTGTTCCTTTCCTTTGAGTAGTTTCTTTCCCTTTCATTTGTTCTTTCAAGTTTTTACACTAGGGAGACAATACAATGTTTACACATGAAGGTCAGATTTGTTTTACTTATAGGTATGGTCTCTTGTTGCATCCATTTACTTATAAAAACCTTGAGTTTATCTTTTTTTATAGGTCAATAATTCTCTGCTGTATAGTAACACTACATCTTTTTTACCCATTTCTCAGCTCATGGACATTTGGGTTGTTTCGAAGACTTAACTGTGACAAATTGCATTGCTCTAAACGTGGGTGCACATGTATCACTGTGGTACAGTGTTTTCAGTTCTTCTCGAAAAATATCCGAGAAGGGGATAACTGGATTGCATGAGAGCTCTAACCCTAGTTTCGTGAGGAATCTTCTGACTGATTTCTATAGTGATTGTAGATTTCTTACTGGTGACTCAGAGATAATATAAGGATGTAGACATGAATGGGACAATTTAAGATGAATAGGTGGCCTGTAATCCCAGCACTTGAGAGGCAGAGGCAGGAGGATCAGTGTGAGTTCGAGACCAGCCTGAGCTACAAAAATGAGCTTAAGGCCAGTCTAAACTACATACTGAAACCCTGTCTCAAAAAAGACAAAAAAAAAAAAAATGAATAGGTGGAAATAATCATTAAAATCTTCACAGATTATTTCACAATTGTCTTTAAACCTACAGAACTATTTAAAATAATTATAAGTGGCATTGATAGATAAACCAATAGAGGTGTAGTTTATGAAAGAAATAATGTATGAAACTCCAATCTGCTGAGTATTTCAGAGAAACTTTGCCCTACCTCAAAAGGTTAATTTTTCATTTCAAGTAAAAAAGATACATATAAATGTTATATTATGATTATCCATGGTGACCAACATTTTCGATTTTTCCAAACAGTTAAGTAGAATCAAGTAGGTGAATTTCACTGTACTAGTAGAGCAATACTTAACATACCATGGGTAATAAAAACTGGCTTAACTTATTCTAATTTAACAAAAAATCAACAGCTATAATTTTCCTTACTATTTGTTTGGTGACCATACCAAATTCACTCTGGAACTTTAAGAAGCATTAGAAGAGAACAACACAAAGCAAATCTTTTCATTGCTATCACTTGAGGCCTAAGAAAGAACTGGAATAGATTCCTAGTCCATATTCTATGCCCAAAGATGGGAAAATCCTTCCTACTATAAGATTAATAATTGCCCCAATTAGATAATTGAATCATTAGAAATAGATTAAAACCTGAAACCAATACTGCATTGACCAAGATTTTACAAAAAAAAGTAACTTGAAAGACAAATTCAGTAAACACATCAATATTTCTTACAAGATTTGAGAAACTAATATTCTAGTAGATATCTGACTTTTCTTTTATAAGCAGACCCAACAACCTCCTAAAGTCTCCATTTTTCACAAAGAAAAGCTGAACTAAGCAGAAATAGTGCTCAGCTTGCTGATACTGCCTAAACTCATTTTTCTGGATTCCACCTTGGGCTCTCCTTGCCTCCCAACTGTATGGCTCAATCAGGAAGTTTGGAATAAACATCAGGGAGTTCACTGTTGACACAACAGTCTCAATTATGCCTTGTTCTCTGCAAGGACAAATGGCCCTGCCATTTCCCAGGTTTCACAGAAGCTGCCTGGCTTGGGACAAATTGCCATGACCAGCCAGTCTCAGGGAATCCACCAACTCCTTCAGGCTGAGAAAAGGGCGAAAGACAAGCTAGAAGAAGCCAAAAAAAGTGAGTGTCGTCTACGATGTTTTTTTTGTTTTTTGGTTTTTTTTTTTTTTTTGTCTTTTTGAGACAGGGTCTCGCTATGCAGTTGAGGCTGGTCCTGCGCTCACTTTTGTAGCCCAGGCTGGTCTCAAATTCGCACCAATCCTCCTGCCTCAGTCTCCCAAGTGCTGGGATTACAGGTGTGAGCCACCACGCCTGGCTACGATGGTTTTATCAAAAATGGAGGAGGGAGGCAGGGAGGTGTGAGAAGGTGAGCATGGCTTTGTGCTCAGGTAGGCCCGAGTTTGAAGTCAGGTTTACCACGTTCCCTATGAAGCCTCAAGAATCTGTTGAAGCTACCCAAGCTTATGTACCTATCACTACAACACAGATGAAGTTTTCTCATTCCAGTCCCTTTGAGAGACCACTTACTAAGTAAAACTATCCTGGACATTAAGGTAAGGGAAACATGGTCTTATACTCAGGTGCTGGCCACTCAGAGGACCCAGTGGAGATTTTTTTTCGACAGTGAGGTCCCAAGATGAAGGAACACACCTATTTAAGACATCGGCAACAGCAGCAGCAGCATGGAACCGAGCAGAAAGTGCAAGAGCCAGTTGTGTCTTTATTGTGTGATTCTTATGCAGGCTGTCATCTCGTATTTACATTCCCACATAGCGCTGCAACCAGCACATGCTTGCCTACCTATGTTAAGCCATGGGCACATAAATGTATCCTTCCTTGTGCCTACACTAGACAAGTGGGGTCACCTTCTCAAATGTCTTTAGATAGTGTTGACCTTAAAGCAGTCAGAGAGGTTTCCCACGCCAGGCTCTGCCAGACCTTGGTTTGTCATATTGTGAAATGTTTAGAAGGCAGGCAGCTTCCAAGCTGAACCTACTCACTAGACAGTAAACTTGAGCAATTACTTATCCTTTAAAAGCTTGAGTTTCCATTGTGATAATAGCACTTACTAGCTCATTCACATTCCTTTTCTCAATAGTTTTTCATTTCCAATATTTTAAAATATTTCCATTTTATTCCTATTTTCTATCCTTTTTAGTCATACCTACATGTGCTTGCATAAGAATGTCTGAAAACAACTTCCATGTCCTTCGTACTTTCTTTGATATTAACAACACTTACATAAATAAAGTATTAATGTGATTCTTATTTTATGTATGCAGAAACTAAGAATTTATGATTTGCCCAAGGTCATTTTAAAAAATAGAAAATGTGGCAGTAGATACCACACTCAATATTTCTCTTGTTTACTCCTCACAGTGACCTTTATTGCAAGGGAGAAAGTGATGCTGAGAGAAATTGTACAGCTTGTTCAAAGTCACACAGAGCGTAAATGGTAGAGACAGGCTTGGAAGGAGGTTGGAGTCCTCAGTCAAGATCTTAACCAATGTGGTATAAAAAATTTACATAATTTTTATAATGAAAAAATGAAATGTTTCAGGTCTACATCTTGAATTCGGGTTTACTCAACGAGATCTACATTTTTTTCCTGCTATCCCATTTTACCTCCTTATTTGATTTACAGTAATTTCTACTGTCATTCTCCTCCTTCAGGACTGTCTTACTTCAGCAGTTAGATTCAAAGCCAAGCAAGATAATCTTAAAAACCTTGCCTCTGTAATTCTTTGGATGAATACAACAAAATCAGAGTAGGCACTAAGAAGAGTTTAATTATATTGAATCGGATGACAAAAGTACATGACTCACAAAACAGGGATCGTAATGAGACGTGCTCTACTGGGTTTCCTGGGGTTTTTCACCACCACATAAAATCTTTCCCCTTTGTTAATAAAATCTGATTTCCACAACGCTGAGGAATGTGGTCACCAATAACAGAACAGGCAAAGATTCCAAGAGGAGGTGGCAGCAGAGTAAGAGAAGGCAAAAGAAAATGAACACATGGTTTATGACTTATTCTACAGCAAACCATGAAAACCACTGCAGGATGGTAAGAAAGCGGTCCCCACGTAGAAAACAATGATTTGCTTCCCCATAAGGCAAGAAACAAAAAGACGAAGCCGGGCGAGGTGGCGCACGCCTGTAATCCCAGCACTCGGGAGGCTGAGGCAGGAGGATCGGTGTGAGTTCAAGCCCAGCCTGGGCTACAAAAGTGAGCTCAAGGCCAGCCTCAACTGCATAGTGAGACCCTGTCTCCAAAAGACAAAAAAAAAAAAAAAAAAGACGACATGGAGCTCATATATAGTCAATATCAGGATTCAAATGGCTCATTTTTTTTTAAAGTCCTTTGTCAGTCTTACAAATAGTTTGTGGGTAGGGACTGCTAAAATCAATGTAGCTGCAGCTTCTTCATGAAGGGGAAAGCCAAACTGCTTATTTGTTGCAGCCTTTGAGCCAACTTTCATCAGAAATAAGAATTTAAAAGTATGTATTGTGTTATTTTGTACACAAGATATCCATCTCATGTCCCAATAACTTCAAGTACACATTTAATCTTTTTCTTAGCTAACTGTTTGGTTCATAAATATTCAAGTAAAATATTCAACCATAATAGTAACGCAAGATTTAAAAATAGTTTAGAAAATATTTTGACTTTCAACAACTAGCCCCTATGCTCAGTCTTACAGAGAATGTCTGTCCTCCTTGCTTCAGGAATCGCAGGCTTTAGGACAATTTTCACTGGATATAAATGGCTTTCTCACATGATATCAGCAGGTAGTACTTAATGGTTAGGATAGAACCTATTCTACTGATTTCTTTAAATATTCTATGACAAAATAGAGATGGTATACTATATTTCAATATGCCATAACTTCTTTCATGTTTCAGAACTTTTCTCATTTGTCTAATTCCTTAAAAATTTATTTGTTGCTTACCAGCTCTGTGCCAGGCTGTATAAGCACCAAAGAGCAGGATGAGATTCTTCTTAAAGTACCCCCCTAGGAGTAAGAGTGGAGTGCAGAAATGTCCATTTAAACAAAAGAAAATAATAATGACATGAAATGTACAAGTAGCCATTCCTTTAATAAACCCATATATTTTTACCTTATCTTTTTTCCATAAAAAAAGATTTGCTTGGTAATCTGCTACATTAAGACTCCATAGAGATTCAGAATAGAGATCAGTAAGTCAAGATAGTTAATGCCACTGTGGAAGGCCTATGTTGCTTTCTCTTAAATCAACTTATTTGAACATCAGACATTAAATAGGCTGTTTGAGTAGAATTGTGAGTGTATATTTTGAAAAGAGAGAGAAGAAAGGAATGGGTAAGGAGAAAGATAGGAGAAACTCATAGTAACTCACAGCATTAATTGTTTTAGAAATGAATGAAGTACAGAATTTCAGTTATACTGACAAATATTAATATATTCCATTAGGAAGGGCTGCCTCAGACTGCAGTGAAACTGTGACAGGATATAGCACATAGTACGAACATTCTGCCTTGGGGGATACATGTGAGGGGCTGTGGGCTGGCTGTAGTAGAAACTCCCCCTGTAGCACTAGGATCTCAGAGCCCTACCCTCAAGGCACACACTAGCTGCTGAGGAGACAAGGATCAAGATGGCGGTGGGAAGGGCTGAGGAGAGATTTGAAAGCCAAGATGTGAAGAGAGCAGAATTTGCACTTTTAAACCTGTGTTTCCCATCTAAGTTATATAGCACTGGTGAGCGCCATTCCTTTTTTTTTTTTTTTTTTTTTTTTTTTTTTTTGAATGGTAAAAGTAGAAGTTATTTTATATCTGTACCTAATAATGAAAATACTTGAAAGACAGCAAAAATATAGGTAAGATAGTGAGTTTGAGAACAACATAGGTATTGGAGAGTTGGTTTTCTTTTTAATGTGAATTATTCACATTGTTATAACAACAATAGAAGAATGAAACTGCTCAGGATGATCTAGTTTCATTCTGTTTTACTCCTGCCGCAGGTTCTGAGTCTAATTAATCTCTTGCACTATAGACCATCACTGCTTCTGATAAGGTGACAAGAAAAGCTCAGATATTTGCCTCTGTTCTCTGAACGCAGATTAAACCATGCTTAGCATGAAATCGCACACATTCCATGTGCAAAAGAGCCTTACCTTACATGCATACAGAACCACAGCAGGCTTTAACCTTTTTTAATTTTCTTTTCTTTCTTTCTTTCTTTCTTTCTTTCTTTCTTTCTTTCTTTCTTTCTTTCTTTCTTTCTTTCTTTCTCTCTCTCTCTCTCTCTCTCTCTCTCTCTCTCTCTCTCTCTCTCTCTCTCTCTCTCTCTCTCTCTCTCTCTCTCTCTCATAGTTCCAGGGATTGAACTCAGGACACTGCTCTTGCCAAGCAGGCGCTTATGCCACTGAGCTATCTCCCAGGGCCCACTTGTACTTTTTAAAATTACTTAAGAGTTCACACTTTTGCCCCCAAATGTTGTTCATTAATGAGACAAAAAAATGTGTGTTGCACTGAGAGATCTGTATTTTTACAATAGGATATCGTACAGCTGCCCTAGAGACCCAAACTTGGAATATTAAAATGAACCTTTAATCAGAATATTTTTTGAGGGGGCTGGGGAGATAGCTCCATGGCGCAAATGCTTGCTTGGCAATGCAAGGTCACAAGTTTGAAACCCAGTCCCACAAAAAAAAAAAAAAAAGAAAGAAAGAAAGAAAGGAAGAAAGAAAGAAAAAAGAAAAAGAAGAAGAAAAAAGAAGAATGTTTTCTGAAATCCAAGGCAATGCCAATGACAGAAGGAACAGAAACTTGTATTTTTCCAAACTTGTGGTAATTTTACTTTTGGTTTTGATGTTTTGTGAAATCTACACCCACTACACACTTAGAAAACTAGAGCTCTGCATGCATACAGTGAGCTAGAAAGCTTCAAGGCCTGGGTGCCCAGTATCATGCAATGAACCCGAGCTCCTGAGTCATTTCCCAGCATGCACCCTGCTCTCTCCTACACATACACCTCCAAGCCTCCTTCCTGGGATGTTACTGAAAGCAGTCTGTGTTTATCTACAGACTATAAACTCTACAAACTATCAACTGCACTCCATGATACAAACTGAAAGCTATGGTACTCACACGTAAATTTTTATATCTGGATGTGAGAAAAACAAAATCAAGAAGAACATTTTTAAAACATCCTAGATGCTATAGAAAATCACAGTGCAAGTGGCACTTTTATTTTTATTGTTAATTTTTAATTTTTTGGTACCAGGAATCAAACTCAGGACCTCGTGCTTACTGGAAAAGTGTTTATGTAGCTGAGCTACCTCTCTGGCAACACTATACAAGCGGAAGACACAATCCTCTAGTTCTCTAAGCCAGTGTGGTCAGTGCTGGCTCCCAGGAGCAGTCCTCTCTGGGTACAAATCCAACTTTTGCCTCTCATCGGCAGGTGGTCCCATCAGGTTACCTGCTACACCACAGTGCCTGGTTTGTTGATTTGTTGTTTCGGGTCTTTTTTATTCAGAATGGAAATACTGATAATACACACTTCATGGAACCATCATGAGTAACTGTGACAACACTTGTAAAAGACTTAAACACTACTTGGTACATAGAAGGTACCCCCCCCAAAAAAATGCTAGGTATTCATTTCTTTTCAATACTTAATAAAAATCATTATGTTTTGAAAGGCCAGTGAAGAATGGATTTATGATTTCTTCAGCACAATCCACTATAAAGCTTTTTATTAAATTATACTTTAGTGAAAAACAGAAATGTCAGAATATATTTCTACTTTCTAATTAGATAATAAGCGAGCTAATACAGTAATGCAGACGAGTATTCATAGATGTATAGGGTGTTAACCATCAATATTTTTTCTATTAAGTCAGGAAGTTACCTCTCTGTTTCCAAATCTGTAGGCATTCTGAATTTTTTAAACAAACATATTGACTTAATAAATTCTTCATTCTGTCAGTGGATATTTTGGTTCATGAAAACACAGCTTTTAATAAACTAATAAAATGAAAGTTGCTATATTAGAATTTCATGGTCCTTCTTACATGATTTGTAGGCCTGTAAATACTTCCTCTTTCTTTAGAGTCCACAGACTAATAGGGTATTTGTAAGTACATTGGATTTTCATTTCTTTGAGCAATAGTTTATAAAGTACAGGGCATTTTTGTCAATTAATAGGTTTTACTTAATCCCAAATCTACACAAAACTACTTGTTGTTTTTCTCTTTTTAGTAAAGAAAATGCAAGTAATGGAGAACATCAGGGAAACGTGGAGCTATGGAGGGAAATAGCAAAAAGAAGCTCGATAGCAGTCACATTCACAGAAGAGAGCTGGCTTCTTTTTTCTTTGCAATTTTTGTAATAATTAATAATGGCATTCTTGCCAGACATGGTGGCACACACCTATAATCTCAGCACTTGGGAGGCTGAGGCAGGAGGATCAGTGCAAGTTCGAGACCAGCCTGGACTACAGAAGTGAGCTCAAGGCCAGCCTGAACCGCATAGGGAGACCCTGTCTCAAAAAAAAAAAAAAAAAAAAAAAAAAAAAAGGCATCCTTTAAGTCTGATTGGGTTTTATCATAAAACAAACAACCTCAAAAAGCCAAAAGATGTTTTTGTCCTGCATTCAGAACAGAATTAAAGTTAGTAGGAGTAACCAAGAACCTCCAAACATTCTCACAGGACCCCTTTGTCTTCCTACCCAACCAAGAGCACCTCTGCTCTGCTGTTTCTATGTGCTCTTGACAGGTGGCAGAGTCATCCGAATACGTGCTCTTTGCACCCTGCCGAGGTTATCTGGCTCTTCCTCCAGTGGCCATGTGGCATCATCGTCTCTTTTCCTTGGTGACCTGCACTGGTTTATGAGGAACAGTGTGATTACTTATCCCAAAACTTGTGGCTTCAGACAACAGCAATTTGTTGTCTCAGCGTTCTGGAGGCTGCAAATCAGACAGCAGGGTGCCGGTGCGCTCCACTCTTCCTTGAGTGGGTGAGGGAGAAATCACCCTGCTCCTCTCCCCTACTAGCTGGTGTGTCAGCAAGCCTGAGCAGCCCTGGGCTTGAGCTGCGCCGCTCCAACCTGTCTCCTCATCAGGGGTCCTTCTTCCCTGTACATCTCCTCAGCCTCTTAGGTCCAAATCACCCACTTCTTACAAGGAAGCTAGTGGATAAATCTTAATCCATTGTAACTTCAGATTGTCCTGATCACATCTGTAAGAACCCTAGTAAAGTCATATTCTCAGGTACCACAGATTAGCTCAACATGTTTTGAGGATAAACAATTAAATTCACAGCGTCAGGTAATTGTCAGGTTGACATGACTACCTTGAGCCCTTATTGTACTTTTTTGCCCCACTTCATTGGTGAATACTTTCTAAAGAAGTTACCTATATTCCACATCCACATCTTTTTATCATATTTTCCATGGCCTTTTATTTTTACAATCGCATCAAAGCTCCTCTTGCAGAGATCACCAATGTTTCAAAACCTGATGTAAATTCAGTATCATTCATAAGTGAATCCCTTTTTCATCTTTGAAATTCTTTCAACTTCAGGGCACCAATGTCAATTGATGACTTCCTGTATCTTCACCTCAGGCTTTTAACTTCGGAGTCCAAATAGGTCCAATCGGTTCAATAGTTTAAATCTACACTTCATCATCTCTGCAGACACTTTCTAGGTTATCTCATATGTTCCTAGGTTTCTGGCTCAGCTCTGTGATGACAGATAATCTCAACTTGGTATTTCTACTTCTCTGGGTCAACTGCTTCTCTGACCTAAACCCAAATAAACATGAATGCCAGCTTTCTCAGCATCCCTATTTGACTCTCTACTCATAAAATAAAATATTAGTGTCATTTTGACTCATTCTCTTTTTCACACACACACACACAGTTATTTTTCTTTTGCAGTAAAGACTGAACCCAGAGTCTTTGCACTGAGCTACCCTCTCCGCTATTTAAAGATTTGTTTTTAATTTTAAAACAGGATCTCTGTAAGTTGCTCAATCACACAAGGGGGTTTGAACTTGCCATCCTCCTGCTTCAGCCTCTCAGAATTAAGATCACAAAAAATACTCAACTATATCCAGCTAAATGGTGCTTTTACTGTCCTATTCCCCGCGCACTGCAGGAAATCTTCATATCCTGCTCTCAGCCTAGACCAAGCTTGCTCTCACGTTCTTGTGTCACCATTTGTCTTCTTCCCTTCAATTTCTGCTCCTATAGCTTTTCCTGTCAAGGGCCTATCTAAATTACAGCCTGCCACCATTTTCTCCTTATCAGTTATGTTCCTTTATTCTTCTTCATGGTGCCCAATCACAATCATATTATGAGCCTTTTGCCTATTCTTTCTTCCGAACTACATTCAGAAAGCAGAGTTCATGATGAGCAGTTGGTTTTCTCTGCTATCCCCATAGATCTAGAAATATGTGCGGCACATATTAGACACCCAGTAAATGCAGACTAAATGTCTCATTCAAGTCTTCTGTAGACTTTAATGTGGTTGGCCCTGTCCTTTCTGAGACTTTTTTTTTTTTTTTTTTTTTGATGGTCCTTATGTTTTGTTACTCTCAGGATCTTCTTCTTTTGCTTGAATATTGAATGTTAGTATTTTCCCAGGTTGAGGCTTCAGCACTCCTTTCTCGCTCTGCACACACTTCCTTGATTTCTGTCCAAATACTCTTGACCATGGCTCGTACCTTCCCAAGTCTAGGTGACTGACAGGCATAGCTGTCCCCAGGCTTGACTTTCCTGTGGATTCCAAGTTTCTCTGTACAGCTTTTCCCTGATTTCTTCTCTCAGATATTTTCCAGGAAGCCTACCAGTGCTCCCTGAATGACAGCCTGAAGACCAGTTGTCTAGCTTATAACTTGTTTGCTGCCTTCATGTTAGTGAGAATCAGATCTGTTTGCCTAATAATGATTAAAACCCCTACTACTTGTCAAGCACTACATGTAAGTGCGGCATAAGTAATCTCTGTGCTCTCTATTGGCTTTGTTTTATCGATGAGAAAACTTAGACTTAGAAATGTTAAGTAATCTACACAAAGTTACAAGGATTGTAATGTCTTCTTCTGCTGGTACCTACAATAGGACTCTGATTCTCTTCTGAGGTAATAAATGCAATCTTATCTTTGTCTTTAAAAAAAAAAAATATATTTCCAAACAAATTTAACAACCCAAACAACTTTGTAATTTTCTCTGTGTCTCCAGACCCTATTTGCCTCTTGGGGATGTAGTTCACTTATTCTATCCTAGGCAAGTCAGAAAGATGCTATCTTTGAGGATTATACTCTGTTTCTTCTAGAGAATACAGTTTAATTCACCCCAGATTTATTTTTAATTGTTTCCTTATGAATCACCTAAAAATCATTACAAACATCTTTTTTCCCTTTTTATTTCCTTTAAAATATATTGTAGAATATTTCTCCATAATGGCTTATTAGATGTGAACCTATCTGCATAACATAGGTCATGCCTAAAACTGGATGTGGTTTTATTAAAGTGGAACTATTTACAGAGTCCTCAAAACTATCTTCAAAAGGATCTTTTAGCGCTTTTTCAGTACTCAAATGGCCTGTCATCCCCATCTGTGTCTTACCTAGCAAGTCTATTCAACTCAGTGGTTTCTTTCCAGAAGATTTTCCTGACCTTTCCTTACAGCCATCTTGGAGTTTCCATGGTACAGATCTGGGCAGATTTGTTTATATTTGTGACTTACCCTGTTAACATACAGCTGATTCAATCCAGCATGATAATTGGGGTGAAAAAGGAACAATTTTTCCAGAATTTCTAAAGTTGAAGTCCCTATAAATATCATGAATTTTAACTCTCACAGAACAAGCAACCAAGAATCTTGTTTGATTATTTTCACAATTAATTTTCCATGCACTATAGTTTCATTTATTTTATACATTTCCTCTTGAAAGTTTGAGTAACGAGTATACATTTTCAAAATATAAAGTATCTATGCCAACTTGAAGCAAAGACCTTAAGATATATATTTCTTTATCCTTTTTCTATGTATAGGTGATAAAAAATGATGGAAGAAAATAAAGCCTATCCTTTCCTGAACCACTCTGCTGCATATTTTTAACACTATTTAAAATCATGATTTAGGGGTTAGATCCCCTGTATCACATGCCAAGCTGGCCTCACCCACTAGTACGTTGAGCCACCCACTGAGCCCAGCACGGTGGCACACACCTGTAATCCCAGTTCTGGGGAGGCTGAAAACAATAGGATCACTACCCATCTGAGCTGCAGAGTGAGACCCTGTAGCAAAATACATAAATTTTAAACAAATAAATAAGTCACTATGTATAAGATGAACGTGTTTTCAAAACCAAAACTCAAAAACATTTTTCGCGATAACCTTCTGTATCCTTTCAGGTATTTGAGGAACATAGGTCCCATTGTTGAAAATAAAATCTGGAAGGTCCTGTAAGGTCACCCTACATATAGTACAGTATATAGAAAATAAAAACAGAACTGCTTTCTGGCCACAGCAAACGTGCTTTGGATGGTTAACAGGGAAAAGATATAATTTCTAAATTTGGCACTGCTCCTACATAGAGAAACAAGCTGGAGCTAGAGGTTAATGTGAGTGAATTTGACACATGCGTTTTGCTTCACCTCGAACAGAGCAGTAGGCTTTAGGCTCCCATTTCTTCCGGTGGATTAAATCAGGTGTAGCATATGCAGGCTCTCACACAGCGGCAGCTGCTGCGTCTATCCAGAAAATTGCTGCGCCAGCAGCGATTTCCCCGTGGCTCTCCTATTTAATTGAATGAGAACCAGCAGGTGACTGGTGCCATGACAGGGGAATCACAGACACACTCTGAGACTGTCACCATGTGATGGAGCTAATATACAACCTCGTAGTGGGGTGTGGGATTCTGCTCAGGGGTAGGGCACACAGAGCTTCTGCTATAATTTTTTTAACGTGCCATGGAGCTATAATTTTGAAGGCAATACTTTTATGTAATACGCACTTAAGATGGAGAGTAATGATGTGTTGTGCATTTCTTTTATAAAAGACGTAGGGATACAACTCGCTATTATCAGGAAAATGTTTACATATTACCGTGTTTTATTTTCATCCTGATGCTGATGAAAAGCAATGATAAGTGAAACAAAGATCAAGGAATCATTTTTCCAGCCAACATACCATTTAGTTGTTCCGTTCATAGAAAATCTCTGCATAGGTTGTGTTGTGTTGTCACAAAATGGTTAGAACCATAGAGAATAAAGCAAGCAGAATATGCAAAACGGGAATGGGCACCAAGTAGGCACAAGGTAAGCGGCACTGTGAATGTTCCCCTAGGTCTCCAGCAACAGAAGTCCGTTGCATTTCAGCAGATCTTGGGTTTTACAGAGAGCAAAGATGAAGCTAGTTATTCTGGACAAGATTTACTCAGTCCCACTGAAGGGTGATGGACAGTTAAGAGAAACACACTTTAATTTATAACTCAATGAATCTCTTTTTATCCAAAATACATATTCAGTGACTAGCAAAGCAACTGAGACCTAAGTGGAGAAAAATTTAGAAAGAATATGCATTTAAATCATACAAAGACATAGAAGCAGATCCAACAATTACATAGATGATAGGTAGATCAGCCCAGCTTACGTTAAGATACTTTTCATACAGCTTAATCAGAACACACTTATCTAATTCAACTCCTATACAATGGAACATACTTAACCAAAGTTATAAACAAAAATTTAAGACACTATTACATATTCAATAAACAAAGTAAAAAAGGCATTCCACTGAAATTGAACGATAATGTTCAAGAAAAATGTGAATTTTAATACAATTTAGTTTTTTGAGGTTTTGTCACAGGAGCTAGTAAGAAAACCCCAAAGATCGAGTGTGGTAAGGGTCTAGCGGCAGTTCTTAGTCTGTAACTCCAAAACCTTATTTATTCTGGTTGACAAAAAACTCATGTGCTTGCTTAATGATGGCTACAATTTTGTATTTGTCTAAAACTTTCATCTACCATGTGTGCTGGCTTAAGGCTTACACCTTTGCTCTTAATAAAAGAAAAATGGCTACTTTACTAAATCTCCTAACTATTAAAAACTGTTGTTTTTACAGCCACGTGCCAGTCCCCCTCTGAGAAAGCTACTACAAAAAATACTTTGATGTATTGTGGGCTTAATCAGACATTCTAAAGTAACAAATGTTAAGAAAAAAATCCCAATAAAACGTTTAAGAAAATGGTAAGTTAGTTTGATAGAGTCTGAGTTGCATGTTTGTAGCAGTGCTGGAGACCTGCCAGTGGGAAATAGGATCCAGTTGGTGTGGACTGAAGGATTCCTGGCAGCAAATCAGGACAGAAAATCAGACCAAATAATGTCTTTTCAGTAAGTGACAGCTAAAATCTGTTCTCTGGCTGTTACTGCTGTGAATAAATGGGCAGATATTTTATTTAAACATGCAAGTGTGAAAGAAAGTTGTCATTTCCATGTTCTAGAGAATCAAACAAGAAAAGAAAATTTACTTAGCATGTTTTCAGAGAAGTTGATACTGTAGAAAAAAATCACTCAAAAAATGAAAAAGTCATCCATGTTTTAAGCAGCCAAGTTTTGCTGAGGATTTAGCTTAGTGGCACAGTGCCTGCTTGGAAAATACAAGGTCTTGAGTTCAATCCCCAGTAGCAAAAAAAAAAAAGGTTTTCATTCTAAAAATTCATGTGGCATTTCATGTATATTAAAAAGAAATATCCCTCTTTTTATGTTAATGTTAATTGTTAGGAAAAGGAAAACGACTGAAGCAGGCTAAGGAAGAAGCAATGGCAGAAATTGACCAGTACAGAATGGAGTGGGACAAGAAGCTGCAGCTGAGACAGTCCAAGGTGAGGAGGGCAGCACCGACTTTTATGTAACATAGATGATAAGGCATCAATACTCATCACGGAAAATATTGGGAGAAATATACTGGGACTAAGCAGATACAGTTCAGTCAACATTGAGCATCAAACTAAATCTTAAAAATAACAGAATTACCAACAAATTCCACTTTCAAAGCACTTTTAGTTTGTTCTGTAGTCAATCAATACTAGTTACTAATATACAGTACGATGAAATGTCTTGCTCTCAAATATCGAAGGAATTGGGTAAATTGTCATTCCTTCTAGAAATTATCGACTGACACATTTTCCTAAGAAAAAATCAGAAATCGTTTTTTTTGTTTGTTTGTTTTTTAGTGTTTGCTAGAAGAAACATAGAAAAAGTTCATGCTAAGTTATAGCATGAGTTGATTAAGCTGTTTCTTTTGTAGATGTTAGGTGCACAAATTACAAATTAGATATTGGTGTAAATTGCAGAAAAGCTTTCTTTGAAACTTGGCTTCATTCAATAAATCTACTGTTAAAATGCAAAGCTTTGTCTTGTGCTATCATTTTTTAAGTATCTACACCTCATGGTAAAAATAAGTGCATGAATATATATATATATATATATATATATATATATATATAATGGCCGGCTCAGCCTGCCCTGGGCGGTGGGGCTGGCGCAGCATGTGGTACCGAGGATCAAACCGTGGTCCCTGTGGTTGCCTAAGCTTGCCTAAGCAGGAACTTTAGGCCACTGAGCCATCGCATTGGCCCAGTGTATGAAATTTTTAAACACAACTCCCTCCCTACTGTGAAAAAATGTGAATGTAAAGATAAAAGTCCCTCTATGTACTATCACTAAAACTTACAAGACAATCTCTTTTGGCCTGAGTAAGAATATAAACCGAGCTGTGGTAAGAAGGTTGTCACTTCAAAATGAACTGCAGGCTTTGAGAATCTATCCATTTGCAATTTTTATTTTACTGATAATAGGAGCCCAAATAGGTTCAATTAATAAATAAAACTGTTCTAATGAGTTATTTCTTTCAATGAAAAGCTCTTTGTCAAATAAAGTGAAACCCCTCAGCTAAAATAAATTCATTTTACCTATATCAATATTTGGAAAAAAATCTAAGATCCTAGTCTTACATGTGCATATAGCCATTTGTGATTGGACCTTGGTATATTGGCAACTACTTTGTTACACCTTTTTTTTTTTTAACTTGTTATCATCTATCTATATTGATTTTCCTCTTCTTCCTCAGACAGATGGAGCAAAACTTTAATTTGGAGCCTTTGCATTTACACAGGGTCTCACTACACAGCTTGAACTTGTAGTGACCCTCCTGTTTCAGCCTCCCCAGCACTAGGATTACAGAGATACACTACCACACCCATTCTCATGGGCTGGTTCAGCATCCCTGGGCTTGGAGCTGGCACAGCATGCAGTACTGGGGATCCAACCGGGGTCCTTCTGCTTGTCTAAGGAGGTGCTCAGACTGCTGAGCTATCTCCACTGTCCCTTGCAATTCTTTTTTTTTTTTTTTTTTGAGTCATTTTTTAAAATTTTATCTGTGTTCATTTGTTGACTTATAATTACTTTACCTAAAAGTGTCCTCCTTTCAAAATAATGTAATAACCCATGATAATAAACTGTTTTTCTCTATAACATTTTTCAGTATTTGATATGTGTATTTATAGTTTTTAATTATTGTCTATCTTTTCTTTTGAAGTATAAGCGCCCAAATCAGTAGATTCTTTATTTTGCTCTCTGTAGTTTTGCTAGATTTTAAAGCAGTGCCTTTTCCATAATAGTCATTCAATAAATATTTGTTAAAATAATGAATAACTGAAAACTTCCTTTGTGGCCTTATCCTTCCTGTTGAATTCTGTTAAAACTGTGACAGTAGACCCTGAGAAAATAGTTGTCATCGCTCACAATCAGCTTGGACTATCATGTAGAATATTTCAGATTTTATACTTTTTTCTGCTTTAGACATCAAAATAAAACTGACCATGATTTCAAAGAGTAATTACACAAAGCCTCTCAAAATGCTATTCCTCCAGAAGAATCCTATTGGATACAAATCCGGTTCGAGATTTGCTTTATGCTTTGAAAAACAATTAAAATTCCTCATCACTCCATAATTAAAGCTCCAAGCCAATTTTACAGCTAGTTGATCAAAAGCTCACATGGAAGAGTCATCATACGGAAGCCTCTGCTACTTCAAGCATATTGTAACCCCATTAGTGCAGATCCTCCTTCCCTGGCATGACCTCCATATGTCGGGCGTATTGCTATTCCCATTAAATCTAGTCATCATTAACCCAGGGCAATTAGGAGGTCTGGGAGGAGACCCAAGAGTCCAGCTTTCTACCTGCTGTGGCACTGCATCCTGATATTTTTTATAGTGCTGTGTTTTAGTTCTTCTTGGTATATATTAATTTTCAAATCCCCAACTTAACAACACAAGCAGGAATTCTAGTGTAAATTATATGTCAACTAATATTGTTCCATCAAAAATTTATTTAGCCCTTCCTTATCATTATTACCCAATATAACAATTTTGACTGTAAGGTTATAAACTGTTTAAAACTCTATACCATTGAAAATTAAATCTATTGTTAGCACAAATAAAAGTTACATGGACCATGAGTCTAAGCAAAAGGTTTAATAATAGTCTCCTTAGGCACACTGAGAATTTTTGTATATTTTTTCTTTCTGAATTCATATCATACAAGCATTTTATTTTCTTGGAGCCATAAAAGTGTGGGAAGCCAAGCTTCTTTACAACTGTGGGACTGGAAACCTAAACAAGAGCATTTAATTAACTTAGAAGGAAAGTTATTGAATCAAACATGTTGCTCTCACCATCAGTCAGTTAACAGGCTACACTAGTTAACATGGAGAAGTCCTTACCTGGCATCTTTTGACCAAATACACCATGACATGTTACATACTTACCAATTTCTAACCTATGCATTTCCAAAATGTTCAGATAATAAGTTTCAGCCAAAGTAACAGAACACATGTAGAGTTGTCTGTGATATCTGGAGAGCTAGTGTGTACACTATATTATGTACACTATACCAAACACTAATCAGCATAGGTGATAGCTTTGCAACCAGCTGCATTTTAATGTTTACCACTTCAGACATTATTTTATTTTATTTTTGAGATAGAGTTTCTTTATGCAGTAGTTCAGGCTGGCCTTGAGCTCACTTTTGTAGTCCTGGCTGGTCTTGAACTTGCACCCCTCCTCCCACCACACCCAGCTTCAGACATTATTTTAAGAGGAATTTTATTTTGCACTTGGATAAAATCTCACATAAGGTTTAATTTAGAAGGGAGATATTTAACTTGGTAGAATTGGTTTTGGTAAGTGTTTGTTTGTTTGTTTTGTTTTACCTAGCCTGGGCAGAGCCTGCTCTGGAGGTGGGGCTGGAGCAGCATGTGGTGCCAGGGATCAAACCTTGGTCCCTGGGGTTGCTTAAGCTTGCCTAAGCAGGTGCCTTAGACCACTGAGCTATTTCACCAGCCCCTGGCAAGTGTTTCTGTGCTTAAACTTTTAAATAAGTTTTGTGTTTGCTACTGGTATACTCATTACCACAATGTTATTGTCTAAAAGATATTTGATGTCTTCGTAGCACTACTTTCTTATTGTTTTCTTGACTCCAGATGTCCCACTGTTTGCACTATAATCAGAAAGAACTTAACTTCAATACCTTCCATTGCATTTGGGCTCAAGCTTAAGACCCAGAAGAATTATATGGATTTTAGAAGTCAAAATAGTCTAATAATTCCATAGGAAAATTCAGTCATCAGAGGTGCTTCTCAGATCTCATCAAGCTCATATTACCCTTAAGCAAACAATGAAAGCAAACAAAAACTCAGCTACATGGCCGAAACAAAGTTATATACATTTAAGAACAACTGCATTTACAAAAGAGGTAAAATAGCAGTTGATTATTTAAATAAAAGGTAACTTTCAGGGATTTCTTTAAAGTGTTAATTTTCTGAGTAAGATTTTATTTTAGTTAAATTATAACTTGACAAAGAACTAAGAGACTTGAGATTAGGGAAGCAATTAAGAATCCCTGCCAGTAAAAGAACAATCAGAAAGAGATATTTAACTTGCTAAAATTGTAATGTAACTAAATGAACAGGTATCTCCCAATTCGAAAGAAATTCAAATTACCCTGAAATTCTCAAGATTATATTATCTAACCATGCACACATGCACACACACACACACACAGATTTGATACACCTTACTCTTCACATAAAAGTGTATTAGATAACATTTTGTAGGTAGAGCCATGAATCAGTAGGACAAATTTATGAAACAAAAACTGTTAATGTATCACATTGCATAATGAATTCCATCCTTTGTTTTGGTAGATAATGGGTTCTCACAGTAATATCTCAGATGAAATAGAAGAACGAACCCGAGAGAAGATACAAGAGCTGAACAGAAGCTACAGCAAGTATATGGAAAGCGTGATTCAACAGCTTTTGAGCATGGTATGTGACATGCAGCCAGAAATCCATGTAAACTACAGAGTCACCAACTAAACACACATCATATAATGTAATAAGTGGTATAATAAATAAATTTTACTTCCTTGTCACTTTCTGTTTCTATCAAGGAACTTAAATGTCAATCTTACTTTTGAGATATATAATGACATAATTCACATGTAAGCACTGAATTAAACGTGCATAATCAAAACTGTTGCTTTCCAATTCCTAATAATAGTTATGACTTCATCCTCTAGCTTGGAGAAAGACAAGATTGCTGAATAATAGATTTTTTGAGGCATGAAAAGAAAATAATCATGACAGCCTTTTTAGGTTTTTTTTTTCCCTTTCATTTCTTCTTCAGGTGTGATCCTCTTAGGAGTTATTATTTAAAGATAATTTTACACTGGGGATATAACTCAGCACCACAAGTGTCTGCCTGGCAAGCACAAGGTCCTAAGTTGGTCTCCTGGTATCAAAATGTAATTTAAAGGGCAACATGACACTTCATTGTGTAAAAATACCCTATCTTTTTTATCATTCCTCAGTTGATGGGCACTTTGGTTGTTTGCAAGATTTAGCTGTGATAAACTGTGCTCCTATGAACACGAGTACACATATATTGCTATAGTATGATGACTTCACTTATTTTAGAAACATACCTATGACAGGAATAGCTAGCTTGAGTGGGATCTCCAATCCTAGCTTCTTGAGGAATCTCTATCCTGATTTCTATGATAGTTTACTAGCCTGCACTCCCACCAGCAGTGAAGAAGGGTTTCCTTTCCCCCATGGCCTCTCCAGTACTTGTTATTGATTGACTTCTTGATAATAGCCATTCTTTCTGGCATAGGATGGTATCTTAGCATTGTTTTAATTTACATCTCTTAAGGCTGGCCAAAAAGCTCAGAGAATTAAAGCACCTAAAGTAAGCACATGCCATGCCAGCCCCACCCCTGGGCACACTGAGATAGCAATTGAGACTGGGCTTGGTGGTATGTGCCTATAATCTCAGCTCTTGGGAGATTACAAACAAGCGGGTTGTGAGTTCGATCTAGTAGTGAAACCCTGAATGCCCTGTAGACCCTTCCCTAAAATACAAAAAATAATAGTAATAATTTTTATCTCTCGAATGACCAATGATGAACATTTTCCATAAATTTATTTTCCATTTATGTCTCTCCATTTGTGAAGTGTATATTCGTCTCAGATGCCAATTTTTGGATTGAATCTTCGAATTCTATAGGCCTAATATTTTTTGTTATTGTTTTGTTTTGATTTTTTCTCTAAACAAGTCATACACATTTGTATCTGGTAACCTGAACAACTAATTCGAAGATAACATTGTGTAATACAGCAACCATTGCTGAATTCCTACTACTTTGTTTGGTAAAATTTTGTATCATTTGTAATGCTGTTTTTTTTTTCTATCACTATTTTGTATTCTTTAAAAAATAAGTAAAGGGGATATAATTATGACTCATCTAAAATAACTATGTCAAGGATGGTATTTTTCCTTAATCAATGAGGAAACCATAATGTCATTGCTAGTACAAAAGCCAATTCTAAAAATGTGCACTGAGAGGAGAGAGAGAGAAGTGACTTATATAATGGTCACAAACCAAATGGGTCCCACAGCTATTTTATGTACTACTTCAACAAAAAAGAGATTATTTGTTCAGCAACATTTTAAAAGAAAAATAATAAAAGATAAGCTTATAGCAGAGATGGTATGGTTTATTTTAGTTTTTCGGAAAGAAGTAAATTCCCAGATGTGATTTTGTATACTTTAGTGTCTCTGAAATGATGAAGCTAACTTCTTCAGTACTTTGTTAATTAAATATGTGAATTATCTCATAACTTGCCTTGAGTGGTTTAGGGACAGGATTAGCACAGGCTTTGGCCAGGCAGGGACCGCAATGTTCACTTCTCACCAAAATGTCTTCTTTGAAGGTTCCTGTGTGTATGATACGTACTAAGAGTCATGAATACAAAAGTATATTCAAAAATATGTGCAGAGAAATTTAAATTCTAGTCCACACATAAGTTATTTAACAAATTTTACCATTTTATTGCAAAGTTTAATAGCTCATGATATACTTTTATATTCACATTAGATAAATGAAAAAAATTGAAAATCCATTTGTTTTCCTATTTTCAAAACTTTTGTGCAAGGAAAACCAATCAAGTTAGTTTCACACTTTTTGGTGAAAGATTTCTCCATTACTTAAAAAAAAAAAAAAAATCCTCTGACCTTTTTTAATTACTTTCTCTGCAAAATATTGTTGAACTAAACAATTTCTGTGAGTACTTTAAGATTTAATCTCGCATATTAAGTTAGATCAATTTCAAAAACACTATTCACTATTTACAACTTTTTTTTCCCACTACTATAGTCTTTAAGCTTTTCAGTCATCCCTGTCTCTATTCTAAATATCCCACCGAAAAGAAGTGCTAGCAGTCAGCCTTAGGATTTTGGTCTCTCTGTAGCCCACATCTTTATGCTCAGATATAGCTTCACATCTTGGAGTAACTGAATGAGTCATTTTCCCAGAGCTGTCACCTGTCACAGATGGTAAAGCTGCCACCGAGCTTTACTTTATTTGCATATGATAGAGTATCACATATTTCAGAGACAACTCATTTATCTGTGAGAACTTTCTCAGTTACACCAAGAAGGTGACTTTTTTTGGACATTGACTTATCTTACAAAGCTTCTAATTCTTGTACAACTTTGTTTTAATTTCTTTGTAGTGTCAGAAACTGCAAAATTGAAATTAATTCCATCCACTTCTTACTCATTTCCTGAAAATAAAATCATACAACTTACAGAAGGAGTAGAAAGATTACACATCTTTTCTCTATTTACACACACACACACACACACACACACACAAAATGAAGACCTGCCATCAATGCACTTCCATTAATTCCTTGATTGGCAACAAAAATAGGGTAGTAGTGGCCAGTGCAAGCAATACTGTTCCAGCCAAGGTCATCCTAGAATTAGCCATATCCCTTATAAAAGAGCCCAGCTTAGGTCAGAAAGACACATTACCTACAACCAACCAAAAACCATGAAAGAGCAAAGAGGGAACTGTATTACATAGGAGTTCAATAAATTCAGGAGAAATAATCAGTTGCTATCCTGAACCACTGAGTTTCAGGGTGATGTATTATGAAATCATGGCTGATACATCTATTAAAAGGAAGCACTGCCTTCCAAAGGAAGCCCCAAAGGAGGGGCTGCTAAACTATCCTGAGTGTTGCTAAGAGTCAAAGTAAAATAGAGTAGCTCTGTGAAGACCACAGCCATGTATGCTCAAGAAGGGCGCTAGGGTAGGAGAAGGCAATGATGTCAGCTATAAAAATCATCAGAGAATCAGTACAGCAGTTTGAGGAAGTTGTGTGTTGGGCTTGTTTTTGTGTGGAGTGGGAAATGTCAGCACATACCCACATGCCGATTGAAATTCCCTGTAGAAGGAGAGAAATTGGTATGCAGAGGACCCAGATGATAGCTTGGAAGCTTAAGTGCCTGTCTAGCAAGCACAAGATCCTGAGTTCAATCCCTAGTACCACAAAAGAAAAGAAAAAGAAAGAGAGAGAGAGAGAGAGAAAGGAAGGAAGGACGAAAGGAATATGCAGCAGCAAAGCAAAGTCCTAGATAAGAACAAGTAGCATTGGATCACAAGCAGAAGAGTTCAATCTAAATGCAATCAGAAATATTCATTATTTTTTAATTTTTACTTTTTAAAAGGGAACACAAAATAGTAGTAAGCCAGAAAAATTACTAAAACAGAAAAATTATAGAATTGCGTTAAACAAAAATAAAAATTTCACAGTATGTGTTCTACTGCATAGTGTTGTCTTCAACTTAGTTGTTCATTTTACCAGACATATATTTATATTAACAAAAAGGCCTGGGTTGACATGGAAGTGGATCAGTGGACTTGCTGGTACAACAAGGAAGCGTCCATGTCTGAGTACTTTTTGTTTTCAAATTAAATAGGAGAGAAAAATAGTCATCTGACAGTGAATAAAAGTTCTGAGCAGTTTACCAAGACAAAAAGAAGGGGCAAAATACTCATTTTAGGAAGTAAGAGGACTGAGGCAGATAAGAACGGGCTTGTCAAGCAGTGTTGCATATGCAAATGGTCCACCCTGCCATGCGTGTAAAATGAGATTAGGACAGTTGCTTCTCTCTGGGGCAATGAGGGGCTGCTCCAGGCAAGGAGGAAGCAGATCTCCACTTCCACCACCGGAATCCTCCGCGAAGACTTGAGATCATCACTCCTGTCCTTTGTCTTTCAGCTCTAAGGATGAAATAGAATAATTCTTAGGACTATGGATAAATGGCCTTAAATTTAAAAAACAATATTTATTTTCTATTATTTTTCAATGTATATTTCTGTAAAGTTCTAAAAAGAAAAAAAAAAAGTGTTACAGTTGATGCTTCTGTTTTTCAGCCCAAGGAACAATAACTGTTGTTAATTCTACATAACTGTGAGTATCCTGTTTTCCTATCTTCACTGCATTGGCCTAATACAGACATTACAAGGAGTTGCTGATCTAATGGGTTCTTTTCTTCAGAAAGAAAGAGCTGTCAAAGGGCATTGTGAAATGAGGGATGACAGAAAATCAATGTAATTTAATTTGGTAGCCTGCGTTAGTGATGATCTAGTTGATCATCACAAAATTGTCTCAATTTATAGCAAACTCTAACCTGTTTCTTCATCATCAGGTAAGTAGAATCCAACCAAACAGAAGCTTAAACCAAGTCTATTTTTATCATATCTAGCACTTGCACTGAAAAGCGTTACAACTGTCAACTTGTTATCATTTTTATTAATATGTAATCAATTAATAAGAACATATGTGTTTCACAGACTCAAGAGATATTTAAATAGAGGTCCTCAGTGAACATGAGAACCATGCCAATATTCTGAAGACCTGTTTCCTAGTGGAATTCACAGTTTGTTGTCACAGAGCAGAAAGATGCTTTCATAAGCACAAATGTAAATATGTCCAAACAGTCCAAATACCACCACCAGCCATGAATGTTATGCACATTTATGTCTGCACAATAAGCAGGAAGCTTTGAATAGTGATAATGCCAGAATCAGCAAGGTTTAAAAGAGCTGTGATTTTGTTGATTGAAACTTCCACAGACTACTGCTGTTGAAAAGATTTGCAAAATTTTATTTGCAGAACTACTCCAACCCTAGCCATGAAATGTGTCTGTGTAAAACACACTGCTCAATGGCAGTTTCATTAATGCAAGTCCTTGCACATGGTAAGACGGTCCACACAGCAGTGTTGGCAGCAATGTCAGTGGATGAAAAGATAACGTGAAGGCCAGTCAGTATAGTAATATTACAATCATGGGGCCTGCAAGACAGCTCAGCTGACTAAAGCACCTGTTTATGCAAGCATAGGGAGCATGGTTCGATCCTCTGTACCACCAGACCTGCCCCCAAGCAGGCTGAGCTGGCTAAAGCCCAGGCATAGTGGCACATGCCTGAAATCCCAATGCTGAGGAGACTGAAAGCAGGAGGATCACCAAGAGTCCAAGCTGTATAGTGAGACCACATAACAACCAAATACATTAAATAACAGCAACAATAATAATAATAATTAATAATGCAATCTCCTGTATATAGAAATTTTTCTTCCTTCCCTTTGTACAAGTTTTACTCATCCTTCAGGTTTTGTCTAAATTTATGGAATTTCAGCTCATCCCCTAAGAAACATGGCCCTTGTCTCCTAGGTGAGTTTGTAGCTCCTTCGTGGTGTTGACCATGTTGGGGCCTTTCATCCCATTTTTCTTTCCTTCTCATCCTCCTCCTAGCCCCCAAACCTACAATTTTCATAAGGGCAGAGCTGCCTTCTGCTTAACTTTGTCTCCTATATTTAATGCAATCTTTAGTTTATTGGTTAATGACTAATTAACAAATTTAATATCTGTGATGATATGAAAATACCTTCTCATGCACATACTAACAGCATTAGAAATTAAATGTCTTGGAATCTTCAATTGGTCTGCTGGAAAAACACTCAAAACTAAAAATCCAAGGTTGAGTGGGAGTCAGTCACAAGAATTTGGTCAAAGGAGAGATGAGGAAGGCCATGGGAAAATGTGCAGAGATTCAGAAAATATGATTCAGCTGTAGAAACCAGAGGACTCCATTTAGCAACAAGGCTCCGGGTGCTCTTGAAGGGAATATAAGGGCCTTGTATACCATACTAAGCAGTTTGTTCTGCACTTGAATGCATGAAGATCCCACTGATTAGTTTTAAGCGTGCAATAACATAATGAAAGTTACACATGCAGTGATCAACAAATTAGAAATCCAGTGAAATAGAAAATGGGGACAAGATCAGAAGTAGGGGCTTCAGCTAGAAGGCCACTGAAGTGACCAAAGTGGGTGACAAGTAGGTGCTTATCCGCAGCAGGAATGGAGAAAAGAGGACAGGTGAAGACATAATAAGAGATAAAACTGACCTGAGAACTGGCTAATGTGGAAAGGAGCAAAGCATAATGAGTGCTTATGAGAACAAACATGGAGGGGTGGACAAGAGTCTGGGGAGACTGAGCCAAAGCCATCCTTGAGCAAAATGAGAGAAGCAGGGGTGGGCGAGCCTGTAGAAGGAGACAGCCCTGAGAAGTGGGCTGACCCTGCAGCTTGGTTTGCTGTGCCAGCAGAGAGTCCCACTTTATCACCATTCCTTATGAGGCTCTCGCATTAGTTTCCTGATTTCTACTCAGTCATCATTCTATGCCAATGCCAAGGATAAACTGAGATGACTCTAATGTAACATACGTGAAATTATATTGAGTTTAGCTCCATTTCTGTTTCTATAGCATCTTCTCAGCAGCATCTTGGTGACAGCTCCCAGTCTTTATCCAGTCTCTCTATCCACTTCATTATGTTTTCCACCTCAGACAATTATCTTTTTCTCATCACACCCAAAGGCAATGTAAACCAATACAGATAGTTTGAAGATCTGGGAAGGCTGTTATATGTTTGAAATACCCCTGGAGCTTCAGTAGAATTCCTCAAGATGTTTAGCTGCTGTTTTACATACAGCAATGGTTTCTGTTCTGACCTAGAGACGAATCTTACAACATACCAGCCTGCCCAAGATGACTTCTTTCCCCAAGCATATTATGGGTTTTATCGTTGTCCTGAATAACAAGAGGGTCAAAGGGATTGTTCACACTGACATAGGGTAATGAAACTCTCAAGATAGCTGTTCATGTTCTCTAAAACTGAAGAATGAATTTTAGAAGTAAAGGAAATTAAAAGCCAAACATATATATTGGAGGAAAGAAAGTTCCTGTCCATGAGTGGGACAGGAGGGGACCCAAGTGGTTTGCCCCTGAATCTGTCCTTTCTTAGTATGTTTATAGAGCAAAACTACACAGTGAGGTGGGTCTAAGGTGGAAAACATGGGAGCTCACTAGCTCGGCATGAAGTGGGACAAAACTAAGGTTAACCAATAAGATTACAAGCATAATTGTTCAGATAAAATTGGTTAAACCCAGGACCAAATGGAGAAATGATTCACGTAGCAAGTGGGCATGCGCACAGAGCAGGGATTTTTTCCTGTAGGAAACTGTGTTAGTGACTCCTCCTGGCTTCCTCAAGGCGAGAAATCTACTTAGAATATCAGTCTCTGATGTGTGTCCTGAGGGAGGTATGCATTTGTTTGACCTTTGGTCTTGAGGTTTGGCCCGCAGTGGGAGTGTCTGTCACTCACAGTTGCCAGGTATGCGGCATTCCATACGGGCTACTTCTGAGGGCCTTGACCTATGTTTAATATTTCTATCTAACTCAGCTGCCTATAACCACGCCTATAACCTGAAGCATTCTTGAACATCTCCTTTTCAATTTTTTAAACATTTTTGTTCGCACTGGTTTGCAGTGCTAAGTGGTTCCATTCACTGTAGGAAGATGGTACGTGTACTTAACACCTCTTTTTTGCATCCTCTTCCCTCTTCTGCCTTCCTGATACTTCCAGCCCCTGGTCCCCTTTTGTAAAAGATGGATCTCCTTGTTTTCTATACATTAGGGCACCTTCCTCTCCCAACTCTGTCCACTCGTTCAAGTCATGCACTGTCATTCTCCCCTTCCCCATAGCACAAAGACCAGCCATCTCGTTCCCCTGGCATTTTCTTCTTGAACTGTTTTCCTTTTCTTCCCTCCCTATACCTCATCACTAGGGATCCCCCAAATGAAAAGTACATGCATAGTTAAATACAGTGTTAGCTTCTATCTCCAGAACTAACATTCCCACATTAAACCCAGCCACCAGAAGCTGACCTCTATTAAGGCAGGATGAGGATTTTCAAGATAAAGACCACAAACTTGAACAACTTACACTACACTAGTTCTCAGAACAATCCACAAAACTCTTAAACTCTAAGAAGGAAGGATGATACTGTATTTTTTATCGGTTGTCTCTTTTTTTAAGGTGTAAAGATTTATTTATACCACTACTTATAGAGGTTGAAGTCCATAATCGGCTGACTTCAAAACAGGCTAACAATCAGAAAAATATCACAGAGGAGAAACAGCCCATGGTAGCTAAGTATAAAGGGATGACCACAGCACTCTCCATCCATTACATCTTACCCAGCCTCTTAGCAGGTAGCATTCAAAATCCTTCATCCCAGTGCCCTTGATCCTAGCCTTGCAGCATGAATTAAGTCTAGTATCACACAAGCTTTTCCAGCTTCCAGTGGAAAAGCATCACTCACTACTCCAATAGGTTTTAGGCGAACCTATAAACACAGGCCTTAGTATTTTTGCCCCTGCTCCACACGTGCTCATGCATGGCCCATTATGCAATGGCATTTTGTCCATCACTGACAGTTACCAAAATCCTATCAGTATAGCATTGCTGAAAAGTTCAAGGCCATAATCTCCTAGGTGATTGTAAGCAAATTTGTAGCTACAAATCCCTACATGCATCATAACAGAGTTAAATCCATCCAACATTCAATGTCATCAGACAGAGATATTTTTTAATTAAAAATTTATTTATTTATTTATTTATTTATTTATTTATTTATTTATTTATTTACATATGGTACAGAGGATAGCCAATATTTTGGCCTTATCCTTTCAAAGTCAGTAAGGACTCAGGACATAAGAGAACCTGTGCTGTAATATCCTATAACTCAGAGATGTCTCAAATTTTCTGGTCCAGGAGATTATACGACCTCAGAGGAAAGGGATGAATGAACTATAGTGTGTCTAAGGAAAGTCACTCAGAGAAAAACATTCTCTCAGGCTTTCACAGAAAGCAAACTGGTCAAGCAATGGCCGTGACTCGTCCCAAAGGCTGACACTGACGACAGTCCTACAAAGCACTCTATATGATTCCAAAGTTAATCCTGAGGGGATTTGACCTTGGAAGATACAAAAGATGAATGTTTTGTTATACATGTCTTGTTTTGACTTGCCCTTGATCACCCAGCAAAAAAGCTTAATTACAAGGCATGAAATGCAGATCTAGATTGGTGAGATGAGCTGTAGGAGGCTTGGATCAATAGCCTCCAACGTTGCAAGTTTCACTGGTGGCCCACTGCAATTGTGGAACATTGGACTGTGCACACATCTGCTTCCTCTTAATTCAAAAAGAAAAAAATTTTTTTTCTTTCCTTAGCAACATGAATAGGAAGGTGGGTCATGCCCACACACTGTGCTCTGTATAACTATTTTGAGGACAATGTGCAGTGTGTCAACTGTTAAAAGAAAAAAAAAATTAATGTTTATTGGAAGTGTTAATGTTTGATTGTTTGATCAATTTTATACACCGATATCTATTAATCTAAACTGATCTGATGATGAAAATATGTAATATAACCATTGTTAAATTTTTCTGGTTTTGAAATTCTGTACTGTATGTATTTTTTGTCTTAACAATATGGTTTTGGGGACATCATCTATAGAGATTTTTAATTCAGGCTCCTGGATTTACTGGCTTGACAAGGAACCTAATAAGGCTAATGCAGGATTCTACACTTTGAGAAATGGTTTTAAAAGTTATAATATAATTCCTGTACTTAAGTAAAAAAGTTATTTTCAAATCTGACAGGCAGTTTTAAACATCACATTACTTCTTGTGTCCAAGACACTGAAAGGGTGAATAAAGAGTGAAATGGAAGATGGGTGTTGGGAAGTAGGAAGCGTATATCCAACTTGGACATAACCAGGGAAGGGGAAGGAGGGATGGAAAGGAAGGGAGAAGGGAGGAAGCGTGGAAGAAGAAAATGGAAGCAACGATGTGTAAATGAGGAGGGGAAATGGGTAGAAGGGAGGAAATGGGATGGGAATAAAACAAAGCTGGGGCTATCACTCAGCAGCACAGCGCCCACTTGGCAAGCATGAGGTACTGAGTTCAATTCCTGGTATTGCTTCCCCCCAAAAAATGAATTAAGATACATTATGTAGAGGTATAAATTCCCCACAGTGAATGCAATCATTACTTTATGGCAAATATGTACTAATGAAGATATAGCTAAAAAAAAAAAAAAAAAAAAAAAAAAAAAAAAAAAAAAAAAAAAAAAAAAAAAAAACATTTAAAAACATCAAATGATAGGAACACTCCCTACCAATCCAGCCTCACAAGACTGAGTTCTTCCCTTTTTCTCTATCTGTCCAGAATGACAGAATCAGGATTCCTGTCTATCAGAGGTGAGAGGGAGAGAAATGAGAAGCTTAGAAACATTTCTGGCCTTGGCATAGCCGGTCAAGATTAGGAATATGAAACCCTAGCGAAGAGCAGCAGACAGGAAACAGTAAACAGGTAACGGCTCTGGTCTGAAAGAAAAGAGAAGACAGCCACCACATGTTGAATTTCCATACACTGAGTAATCTTAGCTCAGGAAATAAACATACTATATATACTATTCTTCACGACACTAAGGGTTATCCTCAAAAGATGAGAAAATTAAACCAAAAATAGAGTAGAGGACACATCAGAATAAGTATTGGAAGAATATGATAGATCCACAGCAAACTCCTGTGGAAGTGGACTACAGATGAAAACAAGAAGTTTTGATCAATTCACACTGGTATGAACCATTCTCCTTGATACCTGAATACATGATATCTAAATAAAAATAAAATGTGACACTTCTAGGAGTGTATAGCCAAGACCTGGATTCTGAGCTCAGCTACCAGGACCAACACTCAGCATGCATGTCACCTTGATGCTTTGCTTGTTGTTTTGCTTTGTTTTGTTTTTTCATAACAAGAAGCTAATATTAATGCGACTAACCATAGAAGATTATTATGATAATTTAGTGAACCTGAAATGCTTAGGTAGTGCCTGGTATGTAAAATACACTTTGATCTGGTACATGGTAATGACTGCTATTAAAAAGATGGACAACTTTTGACTGTTTCATTTTTTGTTTGACTATTATAGGGAAAAGAATGTGAGAAACAGCTCAAAGGTGAAACAGAGAGAACCTGAACATTAGGAGTAAACAGTGAACGTGAGTGAAAGAAGAAAAGATAAGAAAAAAAAGAAGGAGAAAAATCATGCAAGCATATATTCAGGAAAGCTGACATGATTATAGTACTAATTTCCATCAGTTTTTTAAGTAACAGTTAAAAAAATAAATAAAGTAGCAGTTAATGTTTAAAATTTTACTACTTCCTGCTCTGCAGCACATAAGTTGCCTACAGTTTGAACGTCAGAGTCAACCTGTATAATTTGCTCTCAGTAGTCTAACACAAACCAAAATAAATATCTTCCAAAATGTCTCTGGGAAGCTGAGAATGCCACACGTGGTCACTCACTGAGTTAACCAGCATACACTACCAACTACAGATAATGCCCCCTCTAAGACCAGGGATTAAAAACATAGCAAGGAAAAGCAAGCAACAACCACCAAAAGCCTGTGTCATTTCTAGAAGTTTTCTGTCAAATATGAAACCAGAACAGAACTGGAACCTGGTGATGTGGTAAAGTCCAGAGGCGCTGTGAATACCACAGTTGAGAGGTGAAGGCCCTTCGGCGGTATGTAAAATACCAAAGAGAGGAGCAACTCAGCTGCTATCAGGGTTATGGGAGAATTTGCTGCTAAAGTAGGGAAGAAATATCAAACTAGAAACTAAAATAAATGTCAAGGGTAAGTCTTCTCTGTGTGTTAGCTCTTATTTATAGAAATTTCATGAACCAAGGCCAACAGGCAACTGAAAATCAATATTTTGTCATGTAATTGATATTCAGCTTTTTGTGTTACCTACATTTTCTTCTAGAAATGCCACTATTTTAATCAGTTCTACCAGTCATGTAACCTTTCCCCATTTATCTGCCCATGAAAAAAATGCAACCAATTTCCCAACCAGTGTGCAAAAATGCCTAGATTCCAAAATGAAAAACTCCTCCATTGATCCCATCAAAACTCTTACTTCCTCACTTGGTCTGTGTTAGCATGTTGCTTCTCGGGAATTGGATGTGGAAATAACCCACATTTTTTTCTGTATCGACCAGAACTTACCTGCCTACCAAGGCTGACCTGATACACAGAATGTTAAGATGTCTCGGTTATAAAAGCTCCAGAGCCTGTAGCCCCTCCTCTCGAACACATAACATTTTCTTGATTTTGCATGAGTCTAAAGCTCTTCCCCATTATTCACAATTCTCCTTGTTGATTGGTGAGTTTTATCAATCATCTAAACTGACCACAAGTACTTCAGCACATATGGAGTCTGTGTCTTTGTTCTTACTTGAATAAAGGAAGAACTTTGAACTCATAATATTCATGTTACAATTTAAATTTATCTTACAAGGATTTATCTTATTTTATTATTTCTGATAGCTTTACCTTTTTTTAGCCAATGCATTCTATGAGTTTCCTCAGCAGCTATTTGTGTTCCTTTTATTCTTTATAATCATTAACTTTTCTCCACTCCAGAATAGCTTTTGTCTTCATAATTCATGATATAACATTTCCTACCCCATTCTCCGTACGAACAAGAATGAAGAAAACTTCAGATTCATAACATCAGCTTCTGTTACAAGTGGTACTAAATCAACATAAAATAATTTCATGAACAAAGTCAACATTAGAGCTTTTCTACATGCCAATAATAATCCACCTAAGAAAGAAATTTATTCCGTTCACAATGGCATCAATGAAATAAATTCTAAGGATCAACTTAACCAAGGAGGTAAAACATCTCTACATTGAAAACTTCAGAACGCTAACAAAGGAAATTAGAGACCAAAAGATCAAAAAGTTTCATTGCTCTTAATGCTCAATGTTCCCTTATTGGAGCGCTGAACATGTGGGAGTTATTCATGTTTTACTGTGCAAGGTCATCACCAAGGTCTGATTTTCCATACACATCTGCCTCATGAGGACACATGTTATCATCGGGTGCACAGAGCTAGTCACTGCTGCAGATATTGGCAGGTGGGAGCTGGTCAAAACCTGATGTGAGTTTTCAAAAATGTTTTTGAGGAAATATCCAAAAACAGGTCCATGTAACTCTACTGAATCACAACCTACACTACTGTTTTCTTTTACTTCCTACCAGTTATAATACTGTACTTTAAAAAGAAAATACCAAAATTAGCATTTTTAATTATTTGTCTGACATGATGCATGTTCCATGTTTGAAACACCAGGCAAAAACACTACCATGAGTGGCCGGGCGTGGTGGCGCATACCTGTAATCCCAGCACTCGGGAGGCTGAGGCAGGAGGATCGATGCGAGTTCGAAACCAGCCTGGGCTACGAAAGTGAGCTCAAGGCCAGCCTGAACTGCACAGTGAGACCCTGTCTCAAAAAGACAAAAAAAAAAAAAAAAAAACACTACCATGAGAACTAATAAACTTTATTCCAATATTAGTTCCCAGATGCTTCAAACTCTAGTTTACATGGAATAGCTGACTTTTTAGAGACAGGTGACAACATGGATGCAAGTGAAACTGTAATAATAATATTTTTTTTTAAACTGAAAATGTTACATCAGCTGTTGGTGTTGACTCTGGAGACAATAAAAAGTGGAACGGAAATTAAATTGCCAACTTCTCTGCTCATTCTGCTGCACCTCTTAGCCTGATGGCTGATTCTGAGTCTGACCCATGCAGTTGATCCCTCACATGCACCTAAGGAACTCTCCTGACAAAATTCCCATTCAGGTCTACTGCACAGCAACCTCCACCATCAAGCAGGGGGAAGGTGACAAAATTTGCTGCCAAATGGGAAGCAGCTGCCCTAGCTGTGCAGTCCTTCATAAGCCGAGTTACAGAACCACCAAATGATGTCCTCAGTGAAATGAAAACTCCTATAGAAACTCTTGAATCTGTTTTTGATGAGATTGTTGAACTCCTTGTCACATACTCAAATTTATACACTTGAGGTAAGATGTACATTTTGGCTTATCTAGCTCCAAATTTAAATGTTTTTCAGGAATTATTTTTCTGGTGGTTACATTTCAGTTCCTAGAAGGGATATGTTTTGGAAATGAAGAACAGAAGTGCATGACATACTGGCTAGCGCTGCCATGAGATGTGACCACTTCGAGACCAAGTTCTCTAATTTATTTGTTGCTTATCATGAAAATTTGGATCCTTTGGACAAGATCTCTAAGTTGTGTGCTCTTGTAAGCAAACTCAGTGAGAGCTGTATGAGATCTGTTCCAAATGAAACTTATTTCTGCTTTGATTAATCCACGGTTCCTTATTTTGGTCATCATGGTTGCAATGTTTTTTTTGAGGAACATCCACTTGGTTTGCTTATAAGTTTTAGTGTGCTGCCACAGGTATGGCCATATTTTCTAGTTCCAGTTACACCAGGGTAAAAGCCCAGACACTAACCATGGGGAATATGGCATTGTTTGGCCTTGAATCTGTGAGCCAATTCTAAAGGCACCTTCAAGCAATACCATTTTGAATTGGATAATTTCTCCCCAGTATTGAACTTCTTGATAAGCTCAGTTTAATGAGATATCTGGCAACAGGTATAGTTAGAAAAAATTACATTAGCAAAGCTATATTAGAGCCAAAGGTAGTGGCACAGAAAAACAAAGCAGCACATTCAATCACAGCAGGTGGAATGATCACCCGGTTGTCACTGATGCCTCTTCTGCTGCTGGCATTGATCTCCTGTGTCTTGTCAATTGTTCTTCCTAAAAACTGAATAAAAAGATACAAGTGAAGCAGCCAAACATGATCAGTGTATAGCCAGGTCATGGCAGGCACAGACAGAGCTGGTGAAAACATGGATAAATATCATGCATCGATTCATATAAAGAAAGGGTATTCATACCTTGTTTTGTTCTGTTTTGAATATGTCTTACAAAATTCTTGGTAACTACCAAAAAACATATGAAATGAAGCCAGTGGATTTTGTGGAGGTAGGTTAGTGTGAGGTATGCCATTATGTGGAGATCCGTGGTCATCCTCCAGAACCCAGCCAAAAAGGAAGACGTCAGATGCATAGCACTGACTCATGCTATAATGACACAAATCACATGATACTGAACCAGGACAAGGAAATGCAGTGTGTTGACTATCCTAAGAACATCTCCTTTTGATGTGAAAATGTGACACTGCCTTACACATGATGTGTTCTGTTTGATATCACACTGACCAGCAGGAATCATTACGTCCTGAAGAAAAAAAAAAAAAAAAAAAAAATGACTTTCTCCATTACATGCAATGTAACAGCGGGCTTCAGCTAGTGTTCCATCTGGGTAAGGCCACACAACTCCACAATGAAACATAATAAAGTTTTTTTTCCTCTTAAAATTTTTGTTCCTTGAATTTTTGTTGTAATGTGTAATTAATTTCATGCAAAAACTCAAAAATTATAACCTCAGTGGTAATTATTAAAATGATACAATTCACAATACCTAAATATACAGCCAGCCTTGGTGCCCACTGGCAGAAGAGTAAAAAAAAAAAAAAGTAGTAGACCCAGTGAAATGTGCACTCAACCACAAAGAACAAAGCTATGTCATTTTCAGGGTACTAGGAGGACCAGAAGATCATCACGTACAACACAATAAGCCAGACTCTGAAACACAATGCCACATACTTCCCTAACATATGGAATCTAAAAATGCATGATCTGAAAGTAGAAGGGAAACTGTTTGTTATCAGACAAGAGGAAAGCAACAAAGAAGAAAAGGAAGGGGAGAGAAGAGTGATTAATTATATCATTAGGACACATTCACATGTATTTATTGAGGCAAAAGGGTATCCACTGCAGTTACCAAAGGAGGAAGTTACAAAAGAATACGACATTTCTGAATTTTTTATTTTCAATAATACATTAAAGTATAAACATGTCAAGATGGTGTATTTTTACACAGTGGAGTATTACTCAGATGTAGAAAAGATAAATTTAAGGCTTCTACCACTAAATGGGTACAAGTAGAGACCATACTCCTAAGGGAAATAAATCAAACCCAAACATCATAGTGTTTCACTAGGGTAAGAACCTGAAAGAGCAAATAAAATCTGAAAGGTACAATAGATTCTGTGAAAAGGAAAGAATCTGTTCAAAGGGAAGGAAATACTGAGAAGAGAAGAAGGCCAGGACAAAGAGGGAGGAGGGAAAGAGATGGATCTATATATGTACTCAGGACACCTTGGTTAATTGTACAGCTGATTTTTACTGGTTGATAGTAAGGAGCGGTTAATGCTTAAATTTCTTATTTCTCTTCTTAATCTCTTATGACTTCTATCTTCTGCCCAATTTTGCATGCTTGTAAATGGTAAGCTAAACAACTAATAAGCAAACAACACTATGCAATATAATAATTACTGTCAAATCTGTATCATTTTGTTTAGTGAAGTCCTGCACCATTTCTAATTTTATCATCAGATTATTCTCTATTCTTTTTAAAAACTTAAGAAAAAGAAATTTTCTAATGTGATCACTTAACTGTTTTGGGGAATGAGATTCTGTTATGGTTTGGATCTAAACTGCCCCCCAAACTCTCATTAACATGGAAGGCGATTAGATTATGGAGATCCCATAGTCACTGAGGGGTTCAATCAAGCAGCCAACCAAATCAGCAGCTGAACTACTGTTAGAAAGTAGGGCGTGGTGGGACATGGGTCACTGGAGGGGTGGCTTGGAAAGGGTGTATTTTTGTCGTTGGCCTCCCACCCCCACTCTCACTTCCTGCTGTGATGGGTTGAACACTCTTTTCTCCACTGTGCCCCTCTGCCATCTTTGTTTGCCTGGTGTCATTATGAAATGTTTCTAAGGGAGAGGAAGAAGAATTGCTATGAGTATGTGAGGTGATGGATATGTTAGCTGCCTTGATTGCAGACATCATTTCATGATGTGTGAATTTCAAAATATGATACTGTACATAGTAACCTGATTTTATTTGCAAATTATACCCCATAAAATTGAAAAAACACAATGAGAACAAAGGAAAAAAAAGAAAAAAGGACTAAAAAAGTGCTATTCACCTATCTTCCATAGATTTCCCACTTTCCAAGTTTTTGAGACCTGATTTTCAAAGAAGAATCTTCAGCTATTTTCAGCATCTTTCTTCTTGGCCTACTCTCATATCAATTAAATGGTCCCCTTTCCCTCTGAGGTAAGAATAGGTCTTAGCCTTGAATTGTAAAACTTATTGTTAACAATTTTTTTTCAGGAGCCGACCTGTATCGAGCTTCCCTTTACTCGCTGCCTCACTTTAACACAAAATATATGATCCAAACTGTTCTCTAACTTTTTATCTGTGTGTATGTGCACACCATAACTCAACCTAAGCATTGCCTTCTGCTATCCTTAGTAAATTCCACTGGAATGAACCACATGAGTGGTATTGTACACATACAAGGACTTGATATTTCTGAATGTGATTTATATAGTTATGAACACCAGGAATGTCACCAGCTAACTTGTTTTTTTTGTTTTTTTGTTTTTTTGTTTTTGTCTTTTTGAGACAGGGTCTCACTATGCAGTTGAGGCTAGCCTTGAGCTCACTTTTGTAGCCCAGGCTGGTCTCGAACTTGCACCAATCCTCCTGCCTCAGCCTCCCGAGTGCTGGGATTACAGGCGTGAGCCACCACGCCCGGCTAACTTGTTTTTTTATGTCTTACAACATAATGTAACATTGTGTCTTATAATGAGAAAGATGAATTAGGGATGCCTGGGTTAGGAAATTAAGAGCAGATTTTGAAAATTGTGCTAGTCAAGAAAGTAGAAATAGATCAAAAGAATGATGCTGTCTCCTAGCGTTAAAACAAAATAAATATTGTTAACTTTCTAATAAATGGAGATGTGCAGATAGTAAAATCTGCATCAACTTTGTAGTAGCTGCTTCCATTTTAAATAGTAACTGTCTTGTGATTTATTTTCTTAAAAAATTTCAAATTGAAAAAAAATTCCAGTTGAGCCTAATTGGTTTTTTTTGGAGCAGTTATTATGGACTTTGTCCATGTGTCCACTAACATATACACAAACACACACTTGTGGCTAGTTTTTGCCCCAAACATGAAGTAGTTTGAATAACTGGTGTAAAAGAAAGGAAAATCCACCAAAATTTTAACATACACTAGACCCAAGTTGTAATCAACCCTACAAGTATTTGGATCCTCGGGTTCTTTTTTGTTTATTTTAGAACTACTTCTCTCACCTTTTCCTGAGCTCCAGCTGAAAGCCTTCTTCTATTTTGAGAAACTATTTCTTACATTTCTTTCCAGGGTCTTACATTCTGACACCTTTAAATCACCTCCTTTAGCACACATTCAGTCTAGGTCTTAGGTTCAGCTGCATCGTTTGGAAGAAAGGCCCTGCAGTAGGTTCCTGGCATTCCAGCTCTGAGGCTGGCCACATTTGTACCCATATTCATGAAGCAGTGCCAGTGAGCACCTTTCTATTCTTCAGTACACTTTTGGGCACAGAATCAGACTCTTCATGAACATCATTTTTTCAGTCTTCACAATAGCCAAACAGAGAAGCTGTCATGCTCCTCCACTTACAGAAAGTAAAACTAATGCTCGGAAAGATTAAATGATTTTGCTCAAAGCAACAAAGCTAGGAACTGATACAATAGGGACTCAGAGGCAAGTATATGTGTAACTCTCAAGAAATCACCTAAATTCCTTCATTTTGCAGTTTCCCTCTCCTCTTTCAGAAAGGAGGCCAGAGAAGCATTCTGCAGATGCCCGAGGACTGGGAAGAGTCAGCACATGGCATGCACTTATAAGGACAAGACAGCCATTGTGTCACCCATTAATGTCAGCCGTGCAAACATTGTGAAAACTCTCACTCTGATGGCAATCGTGAACAAAAGGGCCCTTTAATTTTGGCCACTTAGAAGTCATAAACCTGTGACCTAGGTCTCTAATCGATATTACTCCTCATATCCAGCTTTTGTTTCCTGTTAAACCAGGATCATGTTTCTTTTTGCTCTCTAGGCTTCAGAGGCTGCCTCTCTAGTTGCTAGCTACTTGAGTTTTAGAATAGATTTCTACTTTATATTTGTAGCAATCTTAAATTCAATGCTTAGTGGGCTCATTTCCCCTTCAGAGGTGGGAAGATTTCTCCTTAGCCAAGTGAGACAGCCCTCCCTTTCTCCGTCTAGTCTAGGGCTGGGTCCCATCTGCAGACGCTATTGTTCCTATTTCCCTTTGCTTTCCACCTATTGAATTCTGTGATGCTGTCTCTCCTCTTGGCTTTTCACGTAGGCCTCAGACAAAGCTGTCCTTAGTGAAGTGCTCTCTGTCTTCCTGAGCCATCTCTCCCTACTGCTGTCTTGGTTCAACCTCCTATTTACCCTCAGCTATTGTTTCCATTCTCCTTTGTTTTCCCACCACGACCAGGATTGTGTATTCTGCATCCCCTCACCCCATTTCACAAAGCCTCCTCTTTCTACATTGACACTGTTCCCTCCCAGCCTCAACCATTTTCCTGTATTCAGGTGGGTTGATAGGACCTGCGCCAGTATTCTCTATCAGATGTTTTTATTGAAAAGCCTCAATGTGGCACAGCTGCTTATAAATCCCATCTAGTATAATAAATCCATGAGGAAATTTGTCCCTGTTCACCAGAAAGCTTACAAACGGTATCGTGTTAGCCAAGGACTCTACAGTTGCCTTTACGTTCCTGCTGTCTGTACTAAATCCCTTGGCAGTACAGAAGCCCAAATGAAAATTAACAGCTACATTCACAGCTAGAAATCTTTTTTTCACTGTACCCTACTGAAGGTAGAGCCTTTTGATATTCTTAACTAAAAAGCTACTATGACTATTTACTCATTTCCTACACCATTTTCTTTCCCTTTGCTCTTGCTGCTTTCTGCTTTTGGATTAAAGCACCTTCAAGCAGGTGCAGAAGCTGCGGATTTGATCCCCAGGCCTGCTGTGCCAGCCCTACCCCTGGGGCATGCTGAGATGGCAACTGAGACAGGGCATGGAGGTGTGGGGCTGTAATCCCAGCTCTTGAGGGGCTGTAAACAGGTGTATCATGACACTTTTGATCTAGTAGTGAGACCATGAACACGCTGTAGACCTTTTGCTAAAACAACAACAACAACAATAATAATAATAATACCTCAGCTACTTTCTGCTTTCTTTCTTAAGACCTCTTCATACTTCATAGTGTTTTTCTCTGTGGCTTCCAACAAATCAATTATTTTAGTCCACTAAAATATATCGGAATTTTCAGATCTGTAATCCCACTGCCAAAATTTCCACTTACGTTCCTAGGTTACAGCTGATAATTGCTGGGTGTTAATAGCATTTAATTAATATTGAAGACTTTTGAAGTCTAAAAGAGAAACCGGCTGGCCAAGCAGCCTCCACAATGCAGAATAAGAACTGTTGGAGTAATTATTGACTGTGCCTTAGGAAACTGTACATTCATGCCTCCTGGGGCCTCTTGTCTTATTATCTGCTCTGCCAAGTGGTGCTGATTCCTCCACAGGCTCTTCTCCTATTTCTGTCCTCTGCCCCATATCCCTCAGGACTTGACTGGCATAAGAAATAAGAAAGATTTGAACCAAGAATTATGAATCATCAACTACGAAGTTTCTAGCATTGTTCTTGTGCAGAAGTAGAAGAGAAGAAAGTTGACAACACAGTAGGTGAACGGGAAAATAGCAACTCATTTTTACCAGTTAAAAAAGCTTTTCCATTATTTTTGAAGACAATTTGCTAAAAAGCACAATTTTAAGTAAAAGTTTCTGAATTTTATGTCTCATCCCAAAATAGTTCTTGGCATTCTAGTCATTTACAAAGATACAAATGCACCTCAAAAGTACCACATTAATTGTATCATAGAAATATTAAATAGACAATAATGTTAAATTAACTACATAATAAAAACAAAAATTGAACTTTAAAAATTTCCAGCATTTCTCATTATGAATTACTTCTTTAAATTTACCAACACTTACTAAAGCTTAGATAAAATATGCGACATAGAAATTTAAAAATACTAGAATTGCATAAACTGGGAACTATTGTTCTACTTTGTATCATAATTTTAACAAGTGTTAAATACTTTTTAAAATATAAAATATCTTAGGACAAATTCCTTTGTTTGAGGCAGACTATCTTGGAATAGGCCTGTACCCAGAGCTGCTTCTCAGTGTTGATCTGTGGTTAATACAGCGTATCAGCCATACAATTGAAGGTCAGATGTAATAATGAGATTTTTCTCTGAAGTATAGCAGTTGGTTATTAAGGATGAGTTTTGTCATAGCCTTATTCGGAAATTCCTGTTAAGCTTTCTGAAAACATACTAACTAGGTACTTCACTTGTTATATAAAAGCTTCCAGTCTTTTAAGCCTTCTTTTAGTGATATAAATGCACATTTTGGTTAAGTACATTCTCATGCAGAAATGAACTGATGGCACTAAATACCTTTTTCAATAATTGTTCACAGAATTCTTACCAACCTAGTACCCTAGGTTGGTAGGCCCCTTCTAGTTAGCGGGTCATCTTCTTTCCCATCTCCTGTTTTATAGAGATAAACATGGATGGGGAAGCTCAGATCATCCCCAACTTCAGGATATAGACACTGACCCATGTTTGGCAACTGACGGCTTTCGATAGAAAATCATGGACATGAGGACATGGCAGTCCTACCCTACTGGAGAAAAAAATCAGTGTTGTAATTAGCGTAATTTAAAATCACGGCATTGATCACAGAGCAAGCCCTGCCTTGAGAATGAGGTGATTCGCAGAGGGAGGCAAAGCCTACAAATCCTTAGAGAAACAAGTCAAAAACACAAAGACACTCATCCTTCCCCTGGATTGGCATTTATACGAGCCCCAAAATTCCCCTTTTTAAAAAAACATGTGTAAGTTGGTTTTTCTTATTTATGACCTAAAAATTTTTATGTGAAACATCTTTGAGGTGCTTAGAAGTCTCCTTAGGGAAGCCACTGGGGTGCAGGATGCCCAGTCCCAAGAAGTTTGCTTTTCCTCTAAAATGTTCTGATTTTCAAAATGGAAGCTTTTAGTATTGAGGTGCTACAGAATTCAGAGCTAAATTATTTAATGTTGAAGATGGTTCCAAGATGTTCAGTAAAAAAGAGATCAAGTATGAATACAGCTGTCTCATCAAGAATGGATGAAGCGCTCGGCAGGCAGTTCTGGACCTTGAGGGATGCGTGGGACTCGAAAGCAAGGACGCACTGAGAGGAGAACCACTCGAGGGCAGCGGGGCAGAAACGGCCACGCAGTAGCTGGGGTCAGCACAGCTGTGACCAAAGCAGGGAGGCCGCTCCTGCAGTAGCCTGGGAACGAAGGTCAGTGGGACCAGCTTACAGAAGGTCCTCAAGGACAGGCGAGGATATTCAAATTGTATCATGGCACATAAGAAATCATTAAGTAGTCGTGTTAAATCTGAAACATGTACTATTTCTAATTATACATGCCCATTGTAGAAAACTCAGAAAAAGATAATATTCAAAAAGAAAATCACTCCCCAGATAATTACTGTATTTTCTCTGTCTCTCCATCTGTCTGTCTAGCTGTCTCTCTCTCTCTCTCTCTCTCTCTCTCTCTCTCTCTCTCTCTCTCTCTCTCTCAAACCGAGGATCAAACTCAGGACTTTGCACTTGCCAGGCAGGCCCTTGTGCCCCTGGGCTATCCCTCCGGCCCCAGTATTTTCTCTTTGACGTATTCCATCAAGCTTTCTTAAATGAGTGTTCATAATTTTTTTAATTGAGCTATTACTTGCACTATATTGTTTCTAGCTTTCCTATCTACATATCTACTCCTTTTTTTTTTTTTCAGGGTCTCACTATGCAGCTCTGATTCAGAGCGATCCCTCTGCTTCCTGTCTCCCGAGTGGTGGTATTACAGGCACGCGCCACCACGCCCAGACCCCATCGCCAGATCAGCGTGCATGACAGCGGGGCCAGCGCGGCTGGCAGGGCCAGGAACCAAACCCTGGCACCTGCACTTCTCTAAGCAAGCACTTAGTCCACTGAGCCATACCGCTGGCCAGTGCTCACTTCGTCAGCCCATATACTAAAATTGGAGCGATATACCGCCAGCCCTTCTGTACGTTGTTGATTGCCATGAAAATTCTAATATGTAAGTTTTCGATTTATTATTTTGTATTTTCCTATCGCTAGTTCGGTTGAAGTATAACAGTATGGAAATGTTGTAAATTTAAGAAGTTTTTAAGAAAATACTTTTCTTCAGCTGTCTAAATCTGTACCCACTTTTGGATAGAGAATGTGCTTATGTTGAAAAAATTGTATACTAATAATCTCATTATGAAACACTGGGAATCAGAGCTAAATCAAGTACTGAGAGAAAAAAAGAAGGCATTAAGGAATACCAATTTCAATATTAACTTTTTAATAATATTGATGATATTAATAGGCTATTATGACAGAAAAATAAGTTAAAGATATCTAAGACTGAGAGCCTGATTAAATAAGAGAAACATCATGTGATAGAGAAGGCAAATTTGCCTTCAAAGAATATAAAATATTAATAATTTTATCATACTGAGTGAATCTATCTCAAAATAATCTAGTGGAAATATATGATAAAAATAACAGACTCAAAATAGGAGGAAACTGAAAATAATATTAACAGTTCTTATTTTATTTAGCAAACATTACTTAAGAGGATTATGGTATAGGCCATCAAAAGAAAGAAAGAAGAAAAGAGAGAGAGAGAGAGAGAGAGAGAGAGGAGTCAAAAAAAATGGAGAATCCTTGGATCCAATGGTAGGAGAAAATGCAGTCTCCAAAGTACATGAATCGGTAAAATTATTTTTTATCCCTGACTCATTTGCTCAAGACTAAAAATCAGTAGTTTCTCTGAAGGGAAAGCCAGAGTGCTATTATGAGGGAAAGCCCAGGGGAGAGCAGCGCTAATCAGTGCCAAGACAGTATCCCAGCAGCAGTGCGGCTGCCCCTGTGGAGGGCTTGCTCTACGTCCTGAGGTATGCCACTGATTCACAGCCTCACAACCAAACTCTTATGTGAGTACTTGTAATTAGTTTCCTAGGAATCACATGCAAATCACCACAAAATGTGTGTCTACATTCAGCAGAAATTTGCTGTCTCACAGGGCTACAGGCTACAAGTCCAAGCTTTGCGTGCCACTGGGGTTTTCCTCGGCACAGAGCCCGGTGCTCTGGGGCAGAGCCATCCCTGCTTCTTCTAGCTTCTGGGAGCTCTCGGCATTGCGTCGTTTCCCTGATCTGTGGCTATGTGACAACTGCCTCTGTCCTTGTCTTCGTGCCACCTGCTCTTTTCTATCTGCGTCTTCTCTTCTGCTTCTTACTGGAACACTTTTCACTAGATGTGGGTCCCACCTGGACAATCTATGATGAATTTCTTTCAAGATGCTTTAATTTATTTTATCTGTAAGGAAGATCATATTCATAAATGTGATGTTGTCTACAAAGAAGATCATAGGCATAAATTTGAGATTTGGGCAAGAACTCATGTGTGGAGATCACTGTGCAGCCCGCTCCATTGTAACATCTTTATTTTTATAGGAAGTAAAGCTAAAGACTGGACAGCTTTGTCAATTGGCCCCTGGTCTCACCACTATAAAGTGACAGCAGAGCCAATTCAAGCACAAGCCATCTCCCTCCATCACTGATGATTTACACCACTGTGTCGTGATGTGATATGTACAGTTCAGGAGGAGATTTGCTCTGAAATAATAATCAGAATCTCAGCTCCAACAAAAATACTGGATTTAAAAAAAAAATGTCCCTTAACCACATCTTACCATGGGTTTCACCAGGTTTTAAGTGAGAGGACACCAGTATCATATAAATATGCTGAGTTTTGTCCATATTTGGTAAACTAAACAAATTTAGTTTCATGAGAGCTGAAACTAAACATTTTTTGCTGTATTAGTGTTAAGTTCCCCATTTTAAAAATTTAGTGGCGTTAATGGGCTCTGCCCACTGCAATTTTACTTGAGGACAGTCCACAAGGAAAGAGTACTCTTTACAGAATACCACCTCGGCAGCATGAATCCGTGTCTAAATCCCCAAGAGTTATGCCTGCAAACCTGCAGAAGCTCTTACTGGTTCCATTTTACCCTCTATATTTTTACTTTGCAGGGTGTGTGTGTGTGTGTGTGTGTGTGTGTGTGTGTGTGTGTACACATACGGGTGTACATGTTTTCTTCTCTTGTGAGATAATAAGAACCTTTACAGCTTACATCTAGCTCTGAGGCATAGTGAAATACCTAGCCTACAGGATAAGACCAATAAACACTCCTTGCGAAACTGATTTCTTGATCATTTAACAAAGAGTTTTGACATGGGCATAAGATTTTCCAATGAATCTAAACTGATCTGATGATGAAAATATGTAATATAACCATTGTTAAATTTAAACAATAAAAAAGAAATTGAAAAAAAAATAAATTTTAAAAAAAGATTTTCCAATGAAATAGAAGCTAAGATCCTTACCTACCCAGAGTTCATATTGCTGTATATTTGGGCTTCTTGTCCTTTTCTAACTCTGTATTCTTTCAAATGCAGCGTTCTCAAAGATGGGCTATGCACAGACAAGCTGCTATAAACTTTGTTATGTTCTAATTTAATTTTAATAATGAATTTTATGATGTGCATTATAATCAAGTTTGATTCTACCACTATAGAAAAAAGAGTTTTATGAATTCAACTTTAAAATTATAAGGATCAGATTTATAGGTAAGGTTGATTATTCTTGTAAGATTAATGTACTTTATTTCTTTTCACTTAGTATATGAAAATAGCTTTACATTTTTTTAAATTATAAATTATCTTTGTTCAAGCTATGTGTAGTAGGCTTTGGCTTTTTATGTGCCATCCTGCTTATAGAACATATGGTTATTTTATATAAGGCAACAACCATATTATTAAGCCCAAAGCAAGTTGCTTTTGTTTTATTTCCTATTATTTAGTGTACAACAGCAGAAGTAACTTAAATCAGAGGACATTTCCCTAAAAAAGGTAAAACCACTTATGAAAAAATTGCCTGAACACAACTAATGCAAAATTCTAGGAAACATGAAATTAAATTATTAATGATTCATGTAGCACTTATAGGACATGGATACATGTGGAGTCTTATGCCAGCTGGATAGCTTATTGTCTTGGAGGAATCCCACTCTTGTCAATGATATCTAAGGCTCACTTCTAGGGACCTGCGCTGGCCTTTTCCAATGGTAAACTTACTAATGTAGATGCCCCTGTTCTTATGGCACATGCATATTAAATTATCTCCCATTTACCTATTACTCTGCCACACCAGCTATTTCTTTCCAAAGTCCACATGCAAGGCGGTCTTGTGTCTTCTTCATATCATCCCTTGCTCGCAGTGTCCAAAGTGGACCCTGGTTCCTCTCCCAGTTTGTCAATCTTCTCACGTGAAAGCACAGGGGTCATCTTCTTTTCCTAAGCCTCAGTGCTACCCAGTGCTGTTTTACGCATCCCTGTGATATCACTGATGTGTCATATCAGAGGAATACCGAGCTTGAACTGGTGATTAAGCACTGCCATGCATCACTTGTGCTCTAGGGTTTGCCTGTCTCCCCAAGGTTCCTCCAAGGAAGTAAAATGTTATACTCTTTGCAATTAGATTCTTCCAGACAGGGCCTGAGATTCTTTGTGTTATCTCCAAAAATCAGACCCAGTTGGAAGAAAGCATGGGACACTGCCATTTCTCAGAAATCACAGAGTCATTATTTCTCTTATTCCTTCCCTTCCTTCTTCTCCAAGTCTCCTCGTCTCATATTAGTGGGCGTATCACACTAACAACTGCATGTTCTTTGCCTTCAGTCTCGTCTGTTTGTGGCAGTTTTTAGAACCCAATATTCAGGTGTAAATCCAAGACCTACATTCTTTCTAGCGCATAATTCCTTCTTTCAGTGGATAAATTTCTAGATGGTGATTTTGAGAAAAGTCAAAGAATAAGATTATTAGCAAAGCGTTAATGAGATAGCTTAGAGGACTGAAGTGCCCACTTATTCAAGCTTGGGCAAGCGTAGGGACTTCAGTTCAATCCTGGCACCATATACTACACCAGCCCTGCCCCTAGGTGGCCTGAGCCAGTCACAGAGTCTGGGCATAGTGGAGTATGCCTATAATATCAGTGCTGAGGAGGCTGAAAATAGGAGGATCACTGTGAGTCTGGGAAAACACACACACACACACACACGCACACACACACACACACACACACACACACACATACATACATATATATATATATATATATATATATATATATATATGTAAAAAATAAATTAATATTTAGAACCACATAGAAAGGGGCCTAATGACAAATGTGCATTTCTAAAAGGTATAATGTCTGTCAACACTTACTCTTAAAAAATCAACAATATTTTTATTTTTCTAGGCAGAGATATGAAAAGGGAAAGGAGAGGTTAATATGTCTAATAGAATCTGTGCAAAGGTGATGATGACATGTTCTCAAAATGTCTTCTTTGTACCTCCTATCCGTCTTGAAAGAGGTTGGAGAACGCACTCTAATCCTCCTCTGCAGAGTTAATAACTCACTAGTGTTCCCTTTAATCTATTTATTTGGTGCCTGCTTTTTACAGCCAAGGTAAATCTTTCATGTACTAGGATTAATATTCCATAAACTCTTTTATCAAAACTTGAGCTATCACATAAGCTTTTCTTTGTCTAAAGGTTTGACAAATCATACTTTTGCTTGCTTTTTCTTCTCTCATCAATTATTGGCTTTTGAAAATGAAATAATAGATGTGACTTATCTCAGTAATTTGGACAAGAGAATCAAGGAATTATTTCAGGTGAAGCACTTTGACAAAAAAGAAACTAAGCAGTACTTGGAAACTCTATCTGGTACCAGTCAAAGAACTTCATACAGTCTACTTGGCAAGTGAACTTTGAAACCTGGCCATAGGATAGGCAGTAACATCCCACTGACAGATAAGAAGACTGTGGAATGGTCTCACAACCAGGAAGAGGAGAAGTTACCATTTGAAGTCATGTATCAATACCAACCTTTCTATTCCTTCCTCTTCACTGAAGGGTTAAATGTCTGTGGAAGAAGCATTGAGAAGGACACGACTCACTCACAGAGGCACTTACACAAAGAAAAGAGATTCTACCCAGAAAGCAAAACTCGCGGTGCCACTATGCTGGAATGTGAGAAAGGAAACTAAGCTCGGCACTGACATCAGACAGCACCCGGGCTCTTCAAGATAACATTCATCAAATGGTAACAAATAATGGATGAAAAGGCCTGAGCTGAGGCAATATAAGGACAGAGACCAGGGAAGACGAAGAAGTCAGGACTGCCCCTGACATGGATGAGGGAGAGACTGCAGCACAGCGTGTCCCAGAGAAACCACCCACAGACCCTGGCCACCAGGTTTCCCACTCTGAGCCAGGATCCTACGGGATCAAAACTCCTTCTTAACAATGTACCTACATGTTAGTTTCTGTTGCTTATTAAATTTGGAAGCTTTATACCAGAGCAACCTACTTCACGTCACAGAATAGTTGTTAGCGGCATGACTGAGTATATGTGTGTAAGCTGTCCTAGTCAATCAAGGTGATTACATCAAAGGACCACAGACTCAGCCATTTAAACAGCAAACACCTATTTCTCACAGTTCTGGAGGTTGGTGAGATCGAGGCCCACGCCGATCTGGTGTCTGGTGAGGCTGGTTTCCTGGCTTCCTGGCTTCCTGGCTTCCTGGCTTTCAGATGGGTCTTTTCCTCGAAAAGTGTTACTGGGCGTGGTGGATCACACCTGTCATTGCATCACTATTGAGAAGGAAGGAGGCAGAGGCTGGAAGAGTGCTGTGAGTCTGAAGCCAAAAGCGAGTCTGAGCTACATAGTGAGACCCTGTTTCAAAAGGAAAAAAAAAAAAAAAAAAGAGTGCACTGCTCTGGCAGGCAATAGAGAGATCTGTTTCTTTCTCTGTGTGTGTTTCTTTTAATTTTCTCTTCATTCACTTTAGAGAGACAAATAATTGTATATATTTTGGGATACAATGTGGTCTTATGATATATGCATTGCAGAAAGATGAAGTCCAGCTAAATAACATGGTCATTACCTAACCAACCTTTTGAGGTTGATGAGAATATCTGCAGCCTATTCTTTCAGTGGTTCTGAAATATACAACACATTACGTATAATCATGATCACTAAAGGGAATATTAATATCTAGTCTTCTGGTCTAGCTGAACTGTTCTTTGTACATCTCTGTTTTGCTCACACCCTACCTCTCCTCTAGCACAGGGAAACCAGCTTTCTCCTCTGTGCAGCTCCCATCATCCTTTACAGTTCCCCATGTGAGTGAAATCATACAGTATTTGGCTTTTCTATCCTGCTTCATTCATTCAGCATAACACCTTTCAGGATATAATACCTAATCATGAGGTCTTACCAGTGTGGCTTGAGCAAATTCTGATTATCTCCCAGAGGTCTCACCTCCAGATGCCACCCACACAGAGTTAGGATTTCACTCTATAGACTTCAGAGGACCCAAAGTCTCAGCCCATAATGAAAGCAAGCCAAAGAGCAGCTGTATTTTAAGGAACTGTTCAGACATAGCTAACTACATCATAAACCATTCTGGGATGCCAGTGTGTCTTAGTTTCTTTTCTCTCGTTGCTGGGACAAATACTTGACACTCAAAATGAAGGAAGGAAAGGTTTATTAGCTCACAGTACTGGAAGTTTCAGTCCATATTCAGCTGACTCCAAGGCTGAGTGGAACAGGGCAGACAGCATCAGTTCACGGTGGCAGAACAGTAACAATTGCAACAGAGGCAACTGACCAACCAGGGAAACAGACAGCAACAGCTCCAGTCTGTCTCTCTGTCTCTCTTTAAATTACATCAGGCTCTCTACCTTAGCCTATCTGCCTCAGGCCACACCTATAATTCCTAGCAGTACTCAGACTGATAATCTCATCAGTATGTAAAACACATAATCCCAGGGACTCATGAGTCAAGTCTCAATCTGTAGAAGTCCCCACCCATGATTGCATCAGGCTTTGGGGGGGACAACTAGACATAAACCATAACACAGTGCTTCCTCAATGAGGTAAACCTTAGAAAGCTGTGTTACTTTTGGTCCTACCCAGCTCCTCCTTCATCGTAGGAGGAGTGCACTTGAATTCCATTGGTCTGTGCTTTACTGCACACATTGCTTCATCCTAACTATTTCCCTTTGTCTGCCTGAACATGATGGGCACAGAGGAGTGTCATTGTCTCAGTCTGCCACTTGCAATGTTCGTCCACTATACTATGTTCATAGTTTTTGCCTTTTGTTTTTATTTTTTGCTGTCTACTACATATATTTATGTAAATTTTAAAACATAAGAGGGCTTATTCTTCCCAACATGTATTGGGAATAAGCCTCTCAAACAGGATTTTACATGGTGTCATGCATTTTGACAGGAAGAGAACAACTTCTGGATTAATGCTCTCTCCATAAATCCCTCAGTGTGAAGGAGAAGGAAAAAAGGGGGAAAAGGGAAAAAATACCATAACTCTCGCCTGTTTTTTACTGAGCATTTATTACATCTCTGGCACCTGAAAATAAAGCAGTCTGTGCATGAACTCATTTGAATTTGGGTTAATCATTCCATATTAATGTTTTATACGCAATATAATGAAGTTAAACTGATCATAGCTAGAAAAGAAGCAATGGTAACCTTCATTGCCTTTGAAAATTATCTACCTTTAGATTTAATTTTCTTTCCTTATCAAAGGAAGCAGTAAAAGCCTACCCTAAAAATTGACTATTGATCATTTCTGATGGTTTATAAAAGAACTGAGATGTGTCACTAAGGAAGAACAGATGACCTGACACAGTCAGGTGTGACATGTGTTTAGGTGCTTCTGCTGACGCTTACACAAATGCCATATTTGACCATGCTGTGCTCCTTCGAAAAAGCACTCAGTGCTTTTAGAAGGATAGCATTACCCTTCACAGTCTTCACCTTAACTTAATTTCACAAGTCATTTAATTATATTGCCAGCACATTTTATAAATTTCTTCATCCCACAAACCACTGTTCAGCAGATTCTGCTTATGAGGCTCCATCCTCACCCTGGCTAATTCAGAGAAGGGTGGATTTCCAGAATCTACTCATGGAGGCCAGAGTGACATAAAGATCATACAGGTTTTAAATGTTCTGTGCTAATAAGAATTTTCTGATAATGCCCCAGGAAAGTCTAGACAAAACAGAAATCATAAGAAACTAATTAAAATAACTCATATTTCTTTTCTTTTCTTTTCTTTTCTTTTTTTTTTTTTTTTTTTTTTTTTTTTTTTTTTTTTTTTTTTTTTTTTTTTTTTTTTTTTTTTTTTTTTTGTCTTTTTGAGCAGGGTGTCGCTGTGCAGTTCAGGCTGGCCTTGAGCTCACTTTTGTAGCCCAGGCTGGTCTCGAACTCCTGCCGATCCTCCTGCCTCAGCCTCCCAAGTGCTGGGATTACAGGCATGCGCCACCATGCCCGGCAAATAACTCACATTTCTGTTCTAGGAACACACATACAGAAAAATGATCACTGTACTTTATCACCCTGCTCTGAGCTGCATGTTCTTTCAGTCTAACTTCCAGTCTGTGCAGCCCACTGGGCACCAGCTCCCCATTTCGACCAGTGCTCACGGTTGTCTAGGCACTTACTGTAAATGGAAGTTTATGCTATGCTGGTGGAGAAACCAAACCTCCAGGAAGGAGGCCCTTGGAGTGTGGACAGACCTAGCTTTGTGTCACCAGATGCAACAGCTAAGTCAAAGAAAGGCAGCGTGACAAAGTTAGCCCAGCCGAGCAAGTGTATTCTAACTGCCATGACAAACATTTTCTTCGGGCTACCAGCTTACTTCAGAGGTGCTCCCCAAAGGCTCTTTCCCCTTGCTTAGGTTTTGTGTAGGATAAATTAGCTCATGATTTGTTATTAAGAGACAACAAAACAACTACTTTCTTACAATGCCCACAGGAAGCCACCCTCTGGAATGGCTTGCAAGAAAATACTGTGGTTCAAAGCCAGAAAGGCTGGCAAGGCTGCAAGCTCTGCCCATAGCTACCTGTGCTACAGGGAGCTGCACAGGAATATGCAAACTGGCAAACTGGGTGCATTTTACTGTTTTACAACAATACATTTCATTGTTCTCAGGCTAAGTGCTTTGCCAAGGGCAAGGGGTACTGAGTAGCTAACAGCAGCCCGATCCAGGCTGTCACCATGAGCCTTACCACTTCTGGCATCTCGGTTTTAGCCAACAGGCCTGGTGATTGCTTACCAATAAGTCATGATAAGTTGATAATGCAAGGAGACAAAATCATAAATAATTTAAGATCGAAGTACTTTTTTTTCCCTCCACAGTGACATAATACTATAACAGCAAAAGATTTTTCCAAGGATAAGAAATAAGGAGTAAGAAGAAACAACTGTTAAAACATTCATAAGAAAATGACTTACTGCATAGCTGATCTACAATGATTCTAAACAAAGCTCTTCTGAAATAAAGATTATCTCCCACTTGAAATTCTATGTTCTGTTTTCAAAGTATTTATTAAACACAGCTTTTTATCTGTAAATTAAAACCACAAAGTAGATTATCTAAAATGAGTCAGAAGAAATAAGCAAGAGATGGAAATCGATTGTGATTAGCTGTAATTAATAGGAAGCTACTCACTGTGATAAAGTATCACCATCTGAATTTTTACCAGCTTGTTGGCAAATTTTATTTCACGTTTGATAATTAATAACATTGTGTTTAAGAGTATTTGTCAAAGTTGTGTTAATAATTGTGATAGCTATTTTTTATCCTTTAGAAAGTAGGACTTTATGGGTTACAGAGTTTAGTATAAAACTTCATTAAAATACTCAGCCCTCTCTCTCACACCTCTGGACTCAGTCTGAGCAGAGCTCACTCCCTACCCAGTTGTTTCCATCCTTTCTCCATTCTCACTTGACTTCTTACCCTGTTTCTTTTCTTCCTGCCTCACACCCAACCTCTCAAAACCCCATTAGGACAAAGAAAGCAATCCAGAGCCTGTCATGGAGAGTTTGGGGCAGGTTTTCAATGTTGGTTCTGCTCCTTGCTAGTAGCATGGATACTCTGATAATGTCCAACACATTCAACTGATTTTAACCTCTTAGTGTTCAGAAAAATTTCAAAATATTATTAGGCATGCCTATCAAAAACTGCAAATATGTGACATTCTACCCCTTGATTAGACATGTTTGTGAATGAGAAGTATCATAACTATGTGTCTTTTCTGACAAATTATAAATATATTTGTGAAAAATATCAGTATGATTTTTATCTGAAAATGGAGAGCAATCAAGGCTGAACTTATTCGGTAAGTACTTATTTAAAGTAGAAACAAAGTAATTCTCCTGTCTCTGAGTTGCTTTTTTTTTTTTGCTTACTTAAGGCTTTTTGCCTTCTGACTTTTGTGTGTGTGTGGGGGGGGGGTCTTTTTGAGACAGGCTCTCCCCATGCAGTGAAGGCTGGCCTCAGCTCTCTTTGTGGCCCAGGCTGGTCTCCTACTTGCAAGGCTCCTCCTGCCTCAGCCTCCCAAGTGCTGGGACTGCAGGCGTGTGCCACCGCGCCTGGCTCCTTGCTTCATGTCTTACTTCCAGATAGACGCAGTGAACATTCTTTTTAAGTTGTTCTTTGATCAATGATTTCTCACAATGGCATATTTTATCAAACATTGATCCCCAATTGACTATAAGTAATGATCCCACCCCCCAGCAAAATTACAGAGAAATCAGCCAGTGACTCAGTTACTGCTCTTTCAGCTAATGCTGGGTTTCAAGTTTCTCCATCAATGCTGTAGCAATCCTCCTTGCAACACTAGGTGGCACTATTAATTCACTTAATTTGGAACAGAACTGGCCCATCCATAATTTCAAAGAAAAAAGATGAAAATTTTTAACTGATTTGGTAGTGTCACATATACTCTTAAAGAAGCAAATTTGTATGAGATAGCAGTTATTTCATTAAATTTTAGCGGCAAAAAAGCATCCTTTTTTTAGGCATGGAAAATGTGACTATTTCTACAAACACAAATCAAACCAGAGTTTGAAGTCTAGTGGTAGTGACTGCAGGCATGGAGCGGGGAGTCAGGCAGCATTGTTGGCTAATTCGGCTGCTTCTTGACTGACTTAAATATTTTCTTAACCACTTGGCAATCAAAATAACCCAGTTTCAATGCATCAATATAAGGCATATGTATAAAACAGATAGTGCAGGGTATTAGATTTCTTTCCTTCCTCCTTTGCAGTTGAGCTAGCTAGCTCAGTTGGTTAGGGTAGTCTAATAATGAGGCTGAGGTCAGCTTGGTTTCTTTCCCTGCCTGGGGGGATAAGTTCTCACACAGAGAGAAAAGCTGCTCCTTACCTGGGAACCTTGTCTTTAGCTCTGGCCAGACATGTCACAAATTCCTGAACTTGAAACCTTTCTACATATGGATGTGAGGATGATCAGAATAAACACATCATTACAAGAAGATGAAAAACTCCCAATATATATCCTATTAACAGCAGATCCACAATGTCATGTTCTGTAAAAAGGGCTCAAGAGTGCTTCTAGCAGCAATGCTTTTAACTCACAAAGGCACATTCCTTGTCTATTTAACCAAATATATTTTTAAGAACCTCCTGCCAGGCTGGATGATAAATGTGGAAGGGGAGAGAAGTGAAAAAGAAATGCCCAGAGTCACAATAACTTCACAAAATCATTATAAAGGGAAACATGCAAAAAAGTATCAGATAATGTGAAAAAGAAGGTACATTCTAGGCAATCATGTGTGTTGGAGCTAAAAGATTTATAGGACTTCAGCTACAAAATGTGGGCCAGAACACTCCAGGTAGATGACACGAAAGTACTTGAGAACACGGAAGCATGTCCTGTGCCTACAAATAGCCTTGGGTATTTGGTGTTAAGAAGTAGGGGCTCAGCTGCTGAGGTTGGGGGTCTCAATAAAATCAAAGTATGAAATAAATAGCATGAGCTCTTACGGATGCAAGCAACTGAAAACTAAATGGGGAAACTACAGGAGTGTTTTTTTGGAAGTTGCAAGTGAGTTACTCTGAGGTTTTTTCTCCTCAGGTGGAGGAGCAGAGACCAAGCCACCAGCACTGGGAGATCCAGGCCCGCCTCAGCAGCACCAGGTCTGGTGATGGGGCTTCACGGCCACAGCCTTCCTCCTCAAATGCGTACTTTCACTCAAACCAAGTAAGACAGGTCCTAAGAAAGGTGCAAAATTACAGGATACCAGTGCTCCTCAGAATTACAGCAATCAAGAAAAGCAAGCCATTGAGCTGGGCATCACAGTGCATGTCTGTAATCCTAGGGCTCCCCTCAGAGGGCTGGGAAGGAGTACCGGGAGTTTGAAGTCAGCCTATACTGCAAGAACCTTGAGCCTAACCTGACTCAAAAGAAAAGGTGGGGCAGGCTCAGAGAGAAACAACCACTATCAGAGCCAAGCATTGCCGACAGATAAAATGGCAGCTAACTGGTGACAGGTGTGTTGGCCAGCATCCTGAAATTTTAAAAAGTACATTAAATTAAAATCAAGATAGCTGAAAAGATTAAAGCATCTGTTTAGGCAGTCGCAAAGACCTGAGTTCAATCCCTGGTGTGCCCTGCTGGCCCCTCCCTCAGGGAGTACTGAGATGGTGACTGAGACTAGGCAGGGATGGCACGTGCCTGTAATCGCAGGGCTTGGCAGGCTGAAACAAAGGAATCACTACATGTCCCTTCCGTGTATTGAGGCCCTGTAGACCCTGTGCTAAATACATAGAAAAAAAAAAAAAAAAAAACTAAATAAATAAGTAAAATCAAGGTAATGTGAATTAAGTACGGAATTAACTTAGGCAAGTAGTAACATTAGTTCCTGAATTGTGACAAGCACACTATACTAAAAGTAATATTAGTAGAAGACACTGAATGTAGGATACACAAGAGCTCTCTTTGTGACTTTTACAATTTTTCTCTAAATATAACGCTATTTCAAAGTAAAAAAAAATTAAAGCCTGTTTCATAAATTGTGATTTTTGAATGAAAGTAATGCATTTTTTAAAAAAAAAAATACTATTTATAAATGTAACAACACTAATTACCTCTGTCTTCCTTCTTAAAGGGAGGCAAAGAAAGATGAAAGAAATAGGGAAGCAAAGAAGGGAAAAAAAAACATCAAATTGCTGTCTGCAAAAATGAGTACACATAGAACACAACCAAAGGGGATAATTGACATGATTAGAGAACAACTGAGGAAAGAGATAAAGAGATCCATTGTCAATTTTCTGATGAGTGGAGAGAAATGAGTAATAAGCACATTCAGTACTCATGACATGAGGTGACTTTCTGCCCTGGTGAAGTGATTGAAAGACACCATGTGAATTCATGGTGCTATGTGCTTAAGTCTTTCAAAACCTTGCTAAAATATAAATAAACTCCCCATTTGTTGCTAGTGGCAATGCAAAATAATATAGCCTTTCCCTTCCCGTGTGGCATAGGAAGACATTTTGGTAGTTTGTGTCAAAACTAAACATTCTCTTACCTTAAAATTCAGCTCACTTGCTCATAGATATTTATCTAAATAAAATGAAAATGTACAACTACAGAAAATCCTGTGCAACATATTTATAGCAGCTTTATTTGAAATTCCAAAAGTTGGAAACAACCAAGATGTCATTCAAAAGGCTAACAGATAGGTAATCTATGATAGATCCAAAAAATAACATCCAAAATAAATGAGTTATAAACTCATGAAAAGACATGGAGGAGCTTTGAAAACTATATACTTATAAGAAAGAAAGAAATCTAAAAATAAGTACACACAGAATATATCCAGAGGGAACAATTAACATGATTAGAGAACAGTTGAGGAAAGATATCCATTATTCATTCTCTGGTGAATGGATGGAAGTGAGTAATAAAGACATAATACTTGTAACACAAGGTAACTTGTGTGACTAACTTTCTGCCTGGGTGAAGTGATTAACAATGCGATATTCTAGAGAGCCAACTATGAAGGCTTCAAACGTCTATGATTGTCAGAAGTCAGCAAATTGAGGATAAATAGGTAAAACATGGAAAACAGAAAGCAGAATACCTGTTATGTCATTGCTATGTCTAGTTGTTCACCTAAAGCCTCAGTATAGTCATGGGTTGGCTTCTGGAGTTTGTGATTTATTCTTGGTCTGATTCTGGGAATGGAAATGTGAGTGCTACACCCTGGCCCTGGGTGTGCAATCTGCATTACAGTGTAAGAGGGGAAATAGGCTAGCTAGCTAGCAGAGCTGCCGCCTCTCCCTTGGCTTTTGTTCTTTGCCAGCACCATGAACAGCTACACTGTTCCATTTGCCATTACACCTTAGAGCCAGCTGAGTATGGACTGAAACCTCCACCAACTATGCGCTAAATAAGACTTTCCTTCCTTCATTTTGGGTGTTGGATGTTTTGTCCCAGTGTCTTAGTTACTTTTTACTCATTGCTGGGACAAGTACCTGACACCCCAAATGAAGGAAGGAAAGGTTTATTTAGCTCACAGTTCGTGGAGGTTTCAGTCCATATTCGGCTGGCCCAAGGCTGAGTGGAACAGGGCACAGAGCATCCAGTTCATGGCGGCGGAACAGTAACAAAATGGTGACAGAGGCAGCCAACCAAACACAGCAGCAGAGCAACATCTCCAGTCTGTCTCTTTTTATATCTCTATCAGGCTCTCTGCCTTACAATATCCATCCTAGACCAATCCCATCAGTACTAAAACACATAATCCCAGTGACTCATGAGTCAAGTCTCAATCTATAGAAGTCCCTGCTCAATGACTACATGAGGCTTTGGGGGGACAACTAAATATAAACCATAACACCCACCAAGGAGAGAAGAGTAACTGAAACAGTCATACTGTGAATATAGAGACTTATCATTCTAGATTTTTCCAAACCCGTAGGCCATACGATATTAATAGTTCACACAATAATGATGTGTCAAGGAGTTCATTAGTTGTAACAAATGGGAAGGGTATGTGTTTGGGTAGGGCAGTATATGAGACATTTCTGTACTTTCCTATTTTGACATGAACTTAAAATTATTCCAAAACATGCAGTCTTTACAAATCAAAGTATACCTAAGTCGTTAAGCACTTATTGTATAAAACATGGGCTCTGTTAGGCATGAAAGAGAGGGAAAGAATTAATTATACTTTATGAATGTGAACAAGATAAACTAAGTCCACCCATCTCCAGGTGAGGAAGTGAAAGCCCATGATGGTGGGAGTAGTGCAGGAGTGTGAGTCTCAGGACCTGTGCCATAGAAAATTTTCTCCGAGCACTGTTTTCTGGGTGAACTCTGCACAGTGGCGCTGTAACACCTGGTGGAGCTGGAAAGCCATGTCAAACCTAGACTTTCTGAACTTTGGTTTGGTTTACTTGTTTCTTATTGCAGACAACAGAATGCAAACCAAGAATATGAGGCAGTGTCTGGGAAATCCAGGCATCCAATCTTTAATATCCCCCTCAAAAAATTGCTTTTCTCATGATTTTTTGCTCACATGGTGGCTTACAGTGGTGACAAACAAGGCCATCAGTGCATTCACCTAGTGACAAAACCACCGTGTGCCCACGAGGTAACAATTAGGGAAAAAGAGCGCTCATTCCCAGCAATACCTCCTTCACAGTGCTCAGTGAGAGTTTGTTAACACTGAGGAAAAGTCAGACTATGCTTGATTGTAGCTCTCGGTACATTTGTGACATCAAATTTGTCTACCTGCCTATCAGGTATCTGTTTGTTTATTTAGTAAGAAGTTTCTTTTCCTTAAATTCTTCTTAGAAAAAATTTATTATCCTTTGTCTCAGCTACTTTTAATTATTTTAGAAATAAGCAATGATAAGAAATACAACGCAGGGCCCGGCACGATGGCTCAGTGGTCTAAAGCGCCTGCTTAGGAAAACTTAGGCAGCTTCAGGGACCCTGGTTTGATCCCCGGCACCACATGCTGTGCCTGAAGGCAGGCTGAGCCGGCCATAAAAATAAATAAATAAACAAACAAGTTCTGAAACAAGAAAAAAAAAATAAATAAAAAATTTAAAAAATTCTAAAAAAGAGAGAAAGAAATATGATGGAATCTAGTAAATAGTTCCAAAGAGGCATCCACCCCTTTTATTTGAAATAAAATGTATTTGAAATAAAATTTTCTGAAAGAATACATATGCATTCTTTGTACAATCATTCATAGTTTCTTTTTCCCCTTTCTTTCTTTCTTTCTTTCTTTCTTTCTTTCTTTCTTTCTTTCTTTCTTCTTTCTTTCCTATTTAGTACATGGTCTACAGGGTATCACTATGTAGACTGGACTTATTAGTGATTCTCTTGTTTTCAGCCTCCTAAGCACTGGGATTATAGTTACACGCCACCATGCCCAGTCTCAATCTCCATCTTAGTGCACCCTGGGGGTGAGGCTGGCACAGAACACCAGGAATTGAACCCATCCACTGTGCTCTGCCTGAGCAGGCGCTTTAGTCCACTGAGCTATCTGACCGGCACCATAGTTTCTTTTTGTATTCTTATATTAAATGCTAAGTCTTATAAGTTTTGTTTTAGAAGTAGTAATATTTTGTAGATGTGTCAAAAAGAATATACCAAGTGTTCTAAAAAATACAATTTAATAAACATTTACTATGTACATACAATGCATACAATTAGTTTTGACTTTATGACAATTCCTTAATTGGCACGGATCCTGATAATTGATACAAGTGTTCAGAAATATATTCTAAAATGGTTAGAAAGATTATCAGTGATGATAAAGCATATAACATATAAATCACAGCTATATAATTGTTCAGCATAAACCTGAGCCCTGGTTTACTATTAAATGGAAAGTCTAGAAATTAATGGTTTCTGGTTTTAAAATAATAACTAAACTTCTCTCTCTTGCTTTTCTTTTTCCACCCATTCTTCTTTCTCCTTTCTTCTCTTTTTGCTTTTTTCCTCTCTCTCTCTCTCTCTCTCTCTCTCTCTCTCTGTCTCTCTCTCCCTCTCTCTCTCTCTGTTTCTCTCTCCCTCTCTTTATGAGGTCCTACTATGCAGTTCAGGCTGGCCTTCATCTCCATTTGTAATCCAGGTTGATCTTGAGCTCACAATGATCCTCCTGCTTCTGCCAGCCGAGTACTGGGCTTGCAGGTATGCACCAGGACACTTGGAAAACTCCCTTTCTCATTGTTTCCCAGATAATTTAGTCAAACCACGAAGGGTAGATAGCCACGTGTATGGAGTTAGGGAGACAAGGGCAAACTCCACACTAACTCAGACCAAGATACAAGGGCAGAGTAAAAGAATCTGGGATGAGTGTGTGTGTGTGTGTGTGTGTGTGTGTGTGTGTGTGTGTGTGTGTGTAAAAATGCACAGAGAGGTATAGTCAGGATAATTTGATCTGAGTAAATGAGAAGAGTATTCGGGAAAGGATGGGTGCTACTGACAGGAGACTGGTTACTTCTAGGGATTTGGTGACGGAGTAAACATATTAATGATGGTGATAAGGTTAGAGGAGTTACAAATAGAGTAGGGATAAAAACATAGAGTTGACACTTCCAGTATGGAGTTGGAATTGAGAATGTTGCTGTGAACTCATTTTTCTTTTAAAAACTGGGCATATATAGAATTATAGATAAAAGTATGTATGCATGTAGGCATGCATATATGTATCCACCTACACATATTAGTTGGCGAAAGAACAGTGTGTCCTTGTAGCAAACAACACATTCAGCAGCCAAATCTTATTTTCTAAATACCTCGTTTCTCCATGGCCACCTGCAGAGATACCCGATTCTAGGCTGGGTACAACAAAAGAGACAGATGAGCCTGGAATGGCTCATTTTGCTAATAAGCAAGTGCTCAAAGACTGATGGAAGTGTGTCCTAAAGACCCAGATAACAGCTTGAAAAATCTCACTGGAAAATCTGAACTAATATAAATATAAAAATAGAACAGTAATAGATAATAACCTAGTAAATAATTTATAAGCTTACATTGCTACAAGCTAATTAAACTGAAAGATTAATAAGGAATAAGACATTTCGAACTTCAAAATATGGCCCCACAAAATATTAATTATGAAAGGAAGATGTAACTTCACTGTGAAGAAATCTAGAAGCTTTGCTTTAATAAAGTGATCAAAGTTAGCATCACTCTGAAAGGACAAACATTTTGAGGAACTGATGAAAAGAACCTAGTATTATTTCTTTTTCATCCCTGCCAAAGATACAAAACTTGAAACCAATTACTAGAAGGACCCACGATATTTACCTGTCTCCTCGATTCCTCTGTAATATTCCATCTCCCAACTGTTTCCCTTTACATGGCCACAGTTCCCTCTCTGTCTGCTCACTCCAGAGCCCCATTAGTTGAGTATCACATGTTCCCTCAAGGAAAAGGTATTTTCACTGCTATCTTATACTGGCATTACTTGGAGCATTTTGTTTTGTTAATTCTATCAGAAGTTTCTGTTACCAGATGGAGATAAGTATTAATTATAGATATTTTGAGAAATATAAAAAGTGTCATCACAAATTCACAGTGGTATTTTAGCATATAAATAGTAAATAGCCACTGATTCTTGTGTTATTCTTTTTTTTTTTCTGTTATTCTTCAACCTGGACAGATGCAATTCATATGATCACAAGGTCTATACCTTATGCTATTAAATGCTATCTCATAGTTTCTCTTAGTAATATGTCATAAACTTTTATGGTAATAAACTTTCTTCTATGTCAGTGACTGTGAACCTTTTAGAGCTTTCAGTGACACAAGCTGCAAACCATGGATTTACCAGCACTGTCTTATTACACCATGTCTGTGTATGACTTCTGATATTAATTGATATACCAAATTTTTAAACTTAGATGTTTACAATATTGTTACCATAAGATTTAATCTCAGTGTTGATGAGGCTTCTCTTAGGGCAATTTCCACCAGAAGACGTACACGTTTGTAATACTATCAACTTGTCTAGATTTATTGTAGCCATTTTTTACACTCACCAACAGGGTATAAGAGACTGTTTATCCCCATATTTACACATTCCACATAAGCAGCTATATATTTTTTTAATATTTTCAATTTGCACTATTAGTTGTTATAATATTTGTGTGAAATTAATTACTTTAAACAAAATATGTTTATTAGATTTCTGTGTTCTTTTTTCTCTATCCAGTTTTTAGAAAGCAATCTCTCTTAAAAAACATATTCATTTCCTGAGTTGATTAAAAATCCTAATAAGATACTCTATTTCTCATTATGTCAAAATAATTGTCTGAGAATGACCCCCTGTCTTCAAGAAGTTTGTAAGGCAGCAGAATATGCTTATAGGTAACAAAAGTATAATACAAAATGAGAAACATTTTATCAGATGCATAAAATGTTGTATGGCAATCTAATCAAAGATAGGATCTGATCTTTTTCCTAGAAGGTAAAAAAGAAAAGCTTCTTGAAAAGAGGACAGCATTTGAGCTGGGCTTGGGGGATCAGGGGAAAGGGAGCTTTTCAGGAAGAGAAACATCTAGTGATAAAATCAATATAGGACACCTGAAACTATGGAACTCGCCAAATACTCGCGTGCATATTATCTGATTACAGTGAAATGAATCTGGAAATAAATAATGAAAGAAAGCACAAAAACACCAGAAATATGTGGAAATTAAGTAACACCCTCCTTAACAACCAATGGGTTACAGAGGAAATTAAACACTATCTACAGTTTAATGAAAATTCAAACACAACCTACCAGAATTTATGGGGTGCAATGAAAGCGGGGCTTATAGGGAAATTTATAGTTCTGAACTCACACATTAAGTAAACAGTGTGGGAACAAATAAATACTTTAATGCTGCACCTAGATCATCTAGAAAAGGATGAGTAAACCAAACCCAAAGCCCAAAGATAGAAGGAAATTGTAAAGATTAGAGTAGAAATTAATTAAGCTGAGACAAAGAAAACAATACAAAGAATGAATGAATCAAAAAGCTGGTTCTTTGAAAAATTAAACAAAATTGATAAGCCCTTAGCTAACCTCACCAAAAACAGGAAAAGAAAAACTCAAATTCAAGCAATAAGGAAAAGGGAGAAATCACCATAGAATCAGTGGAGATGCAGAAGATCATGTATAGCTATGCTGAGAATCTTTACTCTCACAGAATTGAAGATACAGATGAAATGGACAGATTTCTAGAGAGATACACTTCACCAAAACTGAATCAAGAAGACAAAAGAACTCATCCCAGGAATGCAAGGATGGTTCAACCTATGCAAATCTATAGGTGTAATACACTACATCAACAGAGCCAAATTCAAAAACCACACGATCATCTCAATTGATGAAGAAAAGTCTACTGACAAAGGTCAACACTCATTCATGTTCAAAGTTCTACAGAAAATCAGAATATATGGCCTCTACCTCAATTTGATGAAGGCCATCTATGACAATCCAACAGCTAGCATAATTCTCAGTGGGGAAAACCTGAAGCTTATTACTCTCTCCTGGAGGGTTAACAACTTAAGCATGCAGTCAAAACATTAGAGTGAAAGAAGGGCTATAAGTATAGCCAATATTTTGGCCCTAGCCCTTCAAGGTCAATGAGGACTCAGGACATAAAAGAACATGTGCTGTAACATGCTATAACTCAGTGGTTTCCCAAATTTTCTGTTCAAGGAGATTAGTGGATCACAGAGGAAGGGAATTGATGATATACCGTGTGCCTAAGGAGAGTCATCTAGAGAGAGAACATTCTGTCAGGCTTTCACAGAGAGCAAAATGGTCAAACAATGATCGTGACTCATCCAGCTGACTGACACTGACAAATGCTTTACAAAATGCTGTACATGGTTTCAAGATAAATCCTGAGGGGATTTGACTGACCTTCCCACATATAAAAGTTACATTTTTTATATAGATCTTGCTTTAACTTGCCCTTACCGACCCAGCAGAAAAGTTTAACCACGAGGCATAAAAAGTAAAGCCAGATTACTATGTTGAGTTGTAAAAGGCTCAAGTGAACTGTTTCCAACATTGCCGGTTCTGCAGATAACGCACTACTATTATGGAATATTGGACTACGCATACAACTACTTTCAGTTCAATTAAAAGAAATATTTGTACCAATAGTCTTTAGAATTATGTGTGCATCTTGTATTCTGAATAACTACTATGAAGACAACAATGTGCATTGTATTATTGTGCCTGTTCAACTGATGTGTTCTGAAACTATCTTATTGCCATTTCTCTCTTGTTGAAATTAATAAAATTAAAAAGGAATTGAACCAAACCCTTGAGCAAATAGACTTAGTAGACATTTGTAGAACACGCCACCTAACAATATTTGAATACACGTTCTTTTCAGCGGCACAGAGACATTCTCTAAACTAAAACACATACTCATCCATAGATCATGTTTAAGTAAATGCAAGAAAACAGAAATTATCCAATGTATGTTATCTGACAGTGCCATCAAGCTGAAAGTAAATGGTAATAGAAATCATAAAAATTCCATAAACATAGAAAAATTAAACAGCACCCTTCTCAGCAACCAGTGGGTTACAGATGACGTTAAACAAGAAATTAAACAATATCTACAATCCAACAAAAATTCAAATACAACTTATTGGAATTAGTGGAAAGCAATAAAAATAGTTCTCAGAGGGAAATATATAGCAGTAATCATACACATTAGGAAAACAGAATTAGCAAATAAATACCCCAATACTAGACCTCAAGCTTTTAGAAAAAAAAAAAGGCAAACGAAGCCCAAAGCCCACAAAAAGCAGAAAATTATAAAGATTAAAGCAGAAATTAATGCAACTAGTACAAAAAAATGCAAATACTAACAATTCAAAGAGTTTGTTCTTTGAAAGATAAATAAAATTGATAAAACCCTAGCTCATTAAAGAAGGGCTAATGAGGTAGCTCAGTGGAATAAATGCAAGTTTAGGCAAGCTCAGAAACCTGGGTCCAATCTCTGGCACCACACACTACACTGGCCCTGCCCCTTGATGTACTGAGCCACTGAGACTGGGTGTGGTGGTGCCTGCTAGCAATGGGAAGGCTGAAAACAGAAGGATAAAAATGATTCTAAGCTGCATAGTGAGACACTATGAAAAAAATGTGAGGGGGGGGGCTCAAATTCAACAAGTAAGGAATGAAAATGGTGAAATTATATAGTTCCTGTGGAAATACAGTAGATCATCAATAGCTACTTGGAAAACTTTCACTCTCACAGCATGGAAAGCACAGAAGAAATGCACAGATTCATAGATAAGAACAAATGACCAAAATGGAATCAGGAAGATATTAAAAATTCTGAATAACTGAATACCAGACAGTGAAATTGAAAATATAATAAAAAAACTTATCAACAAAGAAAAGCCAGGGTCCTGATAGATTCATAGCTGAATTTTACAAGAAATTTAGGAAGATTTAATCCCAATACTCATCAAACCTTTCAGTGAAGTGAAAAGGAAGCAAAATTCCCTAACTCATTCCTGGAGGCAGGTGTTATACTGATACCAAACAGGAGAAAGGCTCAACCAAAAGAGAGAATTATAGGTTGGTCTTTCTCATGCACATAGGTGTAAAAATCTCAAATAAAACTCTAGCAAATGGAATGCAACAAATCATCAGGAAAATTATACACCACAACCAGATAGGATTGATCCCTGGGATGCAAGGATGATTAAACATACATAAATTTATACATGTAATACACTATACCAATAGAGGCAAAAGCAAAACACACATGATCATCTCAATAGATGCAGAAAAAGCTTTTGACAAAGTCTAGCACTCATTCATGATCAAAGCCCTACAGAAAACTGAAATAGATGACCTATACTTCAATCTGAAAGAAGCTGTCTGTAACAAACCAACAGCTAACATTAACCTAAATGAAAAAAAAAAAAAAATGAAAGCTTTTACTCTAAAATCAGGTACAAGACAAAGATGTTCACTTTCACCACTCCTATTCAATATAATTTTGGGCACATTAGCCAGAGCCAAAAGACGCGAGAGAAATAAAAGGAATAAGAACAGGTAAAGAAAAACAAGAATAGGTAAAGAAGTTAAACTATCATTATTCATAGATGACATGATACTCTACATGGAAAAACCAAAAAACACCAAGAATTTCCTAGAATTAATTTGTTTTAGTTTAGTTTTTTTTTTGTTTTTACTGTTGTCATTGTTGTTGTTTGTGTGTGTGTGTGTGTGTGTGTGTGTGTGTGTGTGTATGTGCAGGATCTCACTACACAGCTCAAAATCATAGTAATCCCCCTGTTTTCAGCCTCCCCAGCACAGGGATAACAGGCACACACCATCATGTTAGGACTTGGTCTCTGGCTCAGTGTGCCTGGGGGCAGGGCCAGAGCAGCATGAGGTGCCAGGCATCAAAACCTGGTCTCTGCGCTTGCCTAAGGAAGCTTAGTCCACTGAGCTGTCTTTCCGGCCCTCCTCCTAGAATTAATAAAGAAATTCAATAGCATAGCAGAATACACTGTCAACACCCAAAATATCGAGGATTTCAGAAAATCCTTGCTCCTGGATAGGAAGAACCAACATTATGCAAAGGGACATACTGCTAAAATTGTTACACAAACTTAATGCAATCCCTACCAAAACACCATCAACACACCTCACAGATCTAGAGAAAACATTCCTAAAATTTATTCTAAATCAGAATCAGAAATTACCTAGAATAGCAAAGGTAATCCTGGCCAACAAAGGCAAGGCAGGAGGCATTACAATACCAGACATGAAGATTTACTACAAAGCTACAGTGAGAAAAACTGGCATAGCACTGGCATAAAACAGACTTGAGGATAAATGGAACAGGTTAAAAGATGCGGATATAACTACAAACACAATCAGCCAATTTATCTTTGACAAAGGGACCAAACATGTCCACTGGAAGAAAGAAAGACTCTTTAACAAACGGTGCTGGAAAAACTGATTCCCCTACACACCGAAAACTAAAACTAGACCTTGGTCTATCACCATGCAGTAAAGTAAAGTCTAAGTGGATTAAAGATCTAAATATTAGAATGGAAACACTAAGTCTACTGGAAGAGAAAGTAGGTGGAAATCTTCAAGACATGGGAAAGCAGAGATTTCATGAACAGAAAAAAAAACTGTATAGGAAATATTTCAAAAAATCAACAACTTGTATCTCATCTTAATGAGAAGTTTCTGCACGTCAAAAGAAATCAGAGTGAAGATACTCTCCAGATTGGGAAAAAATCTTAACCAACAGTTACTCAGACAAAGAATATATAAAGAACTAAAAAAAAAAAAAAAAAAAATCAGTCCCCCAAAATTCAAAGACCCAACCCAAAACTGTGCATCTGAGATAAACACAGACTTCTCAGAAGAAGAAGTACAAATGGCAAACTGCAGGAAAAAAAGATTCCACATCATTAATCATTTGAGAAATGCAAATTAAAATGACAATAAGATCCCATCTCGGGGACTGGAGATATAGCTCAGTGGCATAAGCACCTGTCTGGCAAGCACAAGGTCCTAAGTTCAATACCCACTACCCCCCAAAAAAAATCTGACCCCAGAAAGAATGACTTTTATAAAGATATCAAGTAATAACAAATGCTAGAGAGGCTGTGTGGAAAAAGAACCTTTCTCAACTGTCGGTAGGAATGTAGACTGCCACTACCATTATGGCAATCAGTGTGGAGACGCCTCAATAAATTAAGATTGGAAGTTGCATTCAACCCAGCTTCTTGGAATTTTCCCAGAAGAAATGAAAACATCATACCACAATGTTATACGTGCAACCATGTTAATAGCAGCACAATTTGTCATAGCCAAATCTGGGAAGGCAACAAGATGCCCATCACCTGAGGAATGGATGAAAAAGATGTGGCGTTTTTATACAACGGAGTATGACTCGAGTACAAAGAAAGACAAACTCGAAGCTTTCATAGGCGAGTCAATGCAACTAGAGGCTGTACTTATAAGTGAAACAAACCAGACCCACGTATGTACATATCATATTCTCTCCCTAGTGCAAGAACCTGAAAGATTAAATAAAACCTGAAAGAAGTAATAGATATAGTAAAACAGAAATTGAACATAAGGAATAAACAATAAAGATAAGGGAAAGAGTAAGGGGAAACATCATGCAAATTATATTCAGGATAGCTGAGAAGATTATAGTATTAATTTCCATCCAATTCTTGAAAGTAGCAGTTAATGTTTTAAATTTTAACTTTGACTACTTATATGCTAACATTTATAATCTGAGCAAATATATCAAAGACAGTTAAGTACAGTACAAGAACTATGGCTCGCTACCTCTTATTTTGTTCTTTTAAATATTTTCCTTAAAATAAATTTTTAAAAAGAGAAATTAAAAAGGAACAAGAAAAAAATTAAGATTTATTGAAAGTACATGTTAATATTTGCTTATTTGACCAATCTTGCATGGCTGTGTCTGTTAGTGTGGGTAACAGATTTGAAGTAGAAAGCATGTAAGACAACAGCCATTGTTAAATTTTTATTCCAGTTTTGAAATTCTGCACCATATGAATTGCTTGTCACTATTTCTGTTTTTGTTTCTGCTAAAGTATTTATTTTTACTCTTTAAAATAAAATTTAAGATAAGTAAAAGCAATGCTCATAGAAATGTGTGACTTCTTTTATTGTTCTGTAATCTTTGAGTACTAAAGAAGCTTCCAACAAATGTCATGAGTAAAGAGTGAAAATTTTACAGGTCTAGGATGCATAGTTCAGTTGTAGAACACTGGCTTAGTATGCGCAAAGCCCTGTGTTAATCCTTAACACTGCAAAAATAAAATATAAAATAAATGTTATAATTTAAACTAGGAAATACTTTTAACAATTAGATACAACCTAATTTTAATTTCACATAAACGTTTGTTGTTAAGTTCGACTTACCGATTGTCTTCAGTTTTGGATATCATTTCTGCATAGTAGGTCCTAAAATTTTTCAACCCATGAGAAACAAAATGTATTTTAAAAGGTGCTAAATCTTATATACAAATTAATTTGGAGTTTTAAGAAAGATTTGAGATAAAAAATAAAACAACATGATATGCTACCACCACTTTGACTGTTTTAAATGCATTATTATTCATGAGGGTTTCCCACAGAACTTCAATTCATTAAAAATTTTTCATCTAGGGCCGGCAAGATAGCTCAGCAGTCTGAGCGCCTGTTTAGGCAAGCTTAGGCAGCCACAGGGACTGCAGTCTGATTCTGGCACCACAGGCTGTGCCAGCCCCACCCCAGGGCAGGACAAGCTGGACACACACACACACACACACACACACACACACACAAATTCACCTAATTTTATTTGCACATATAATAGTCATACAAAGTACAGATTCCTTTTACTTTCTTCAATTTGTTTTTCTTTCTAAATTTTCAATCCCGAAAATAAATCTTAGTTTGAAAACATTATTCTGACTATATTATTTCTATTTCCAGAGATGAATTCCAGGGCTATTTCCCAAATACGAAATTCATGCCTGACCCTTTATATGTTGGTTTGAGTTGGTGATAAGACAAGAACGGCTTAGTGTCTTCTCTTGTGGTTGTCTGCAGTCACAGACTTCCCAATTGCCCAAACGTGCTCCAGTACTTAAAGAAACAGCGGGATGAGCATCCAAGCACCTCCATCACCATAGCCACGCCCTCCAGAATTGCAAATGATGTGTTTGGAAAACCTAGGACCTCTTGCTAAACTCCTAAGAAAAGAGCCTTTGAAAAAAGAGATTTGCACAGAAATTTAGGAATCTAACCACATGCAAAATTGTAGCAGGTCAATCATATGACATTTTTTCTTGTCCCTTGTTCTCTTTTATTACATTAAAAAAATTTACTTGAGAGCATAGCAACAATTAATATGACATTAGAAGCAGTAGGCATATAGAAGACCGGAATAACAGGTATTCCGAGCATTGTTTTAGTATGACACATTGCTGCCCTTGTTGTATTTGCTTAGTTCGCGTATATCAGCATATGTAATTAGTCAGGATGAGAATTCTACCAATTGAATGCTAGTTTCAAAAACCTGTTGGAGATTCTTAGAATCATATCCATTTTGTGTGAATAAATGAATGGTTTTGTTCCTTGCTTTCTCTTCAAAATTTGCTTTCCATTTCACTGTGTTATGCCTTTCCATTTTTATAACCCTAACCTTTCCTCCTAAAAAAAGAAAAAAAAGATTTAAAGATGGCCCATATACACTAAATAGATTCAGTGCAATAGTTTGTCTTAAGAATATGCCATATAAGAAATTTAAAATATATACCACATTCACCTAAGTTCTTATAATAAATAAATATAGTCATTTCTGTTAATGATTGGTTTCTACATCACATTAAGGACATAAACACTGGAGTGAGACAAGGCTGGGCACATAGACTTTCACCACCAGTTGTTAACTGTGTGAATTGAGGCAATGTACTTAAACTTTAAATCTCTGATTCTACTGTAAAAGTTTAATAGTAACTACTTGTAGAGTTATGCTAAAGACTCAGGGAGTGCTTAGGTGTAGAACAGAGGTAGGTTGCTTCCCCAGTAACACAAGGGCTTCGCTTTGACACCTCACCCTGTGAAGAAGAGAAAAATATAGACAAAAAGAAAGAGAGGCTTGCAAGTACTCAATGATAGCTGTACTGGAAGACCTAAGCAATTCTCCCAGAAAGCCTTTTTTCATTACTAGGTCTGCTTCAAGTACTTTCATTGACATAGAATGGTGTTCAGCTTCATTTCTGCAGTTATTATTGAATGATCACTACGTTCCCTATTGACTACCATTTCTCTGATAAATAACTGACATTTAGAAGTTATGGCTGATTAATAAGTTTACAGAGGTACCGAAAGCGTTCATTTGTCAGTAAAATATTTGCTTAGAGTTATTAAGGGTTTTTTTTTTATGTATTTAGTACAGGCATTAGAGGCTCTCACTACACAGATAGGATTCACAGTGATCTTGTTTTCAGCCACCCACGTGGCAAGCGCCACCACATCCAGTCTCTACTACTGTCTCAGTGCACCCAGGGGGGTGAGGGCCAGCCTGGCAGACCCAGGGATTGAACCCCGGTCTCTGAGTCTGCCTAAGCAGGCTCTTTAATCAGCTGAGCTATCTGGCCAGCCCTAGAGTCTTTAACCCTTACATGACAAATCAAGCCCCAAACCCTTCCCAAGTAGCATCTGTTATGGTTATGAACAGCAAAACAGACTATCTTACAAGCTACCATTGCAGAAGCCCAGCGCTTGCTGCCAGCAACTGTCATGCTTGCCTTTCATTACATTTACAGACCTGTTTCTGACCCAGCATAGCTCTTGTTTATGACTGATGTCATCACTAAAGGGATTGTTAGACAACAGAAAATACTCCCCAGTGAATCAAACTGAGCAGACTCTTGCTCTCAAACATTAACGATTCAAAGGTTTTAATTCTCAAGTAACATTTAAGTCTTTGGTATGAAACAACCTGTTATTGTTATATGACACACATATTGTGCTGATGCTTCTAAGTGGGATGTATGAAATGAACCTTTTTGGTTTTGCTGCTGAGCCCACCCTCAGGGCAGAGCTGGCATGGTAAGTGTTGCCGGGGATTGAAGTGCTGTCCCCTGAGCCTGCCTAAGCTTGCCTAAGGAGGCACTTTAGACTGCTGAGCTATCTCACCAGCCTGGAAATGAACTTGTAACGAGCAAGACAACCCAATAACAAATTCAGCATCTCCTGATTTTCTTGCCCTCTCTCCATCCTCACATATCTATTTATTCTCACTAAATAAGACTTCTGAAGAGGTGTCCTAATTTTTTGATCATTCTAACATATGTGCTTAGGAATGTCTAAAATGCATTCTTTTTATTACTTTTAATAAGAAATAATGATGAGACAGTGTCAAAACACATTAGCAGTACATTCCCAATAATTAATACAATGCATATTGTTACTCTTATAGTAATTATTCAGAGTACAGGATGTGGAGATGATAATTTTTCTAATCATTATTGGTACAAAATTTCTTCTCACTGAACTAAGAAAAAATAGTTGTATGCATAGTCCAATATTCTGTACTTGTAGTGGGCTATTGACAGAACTGGCAATGTCAGAAGCTGTTGATTTAAACCTTTTACAACTCAGCATACTAATCTAGCTTTATGTTTTATGCCCTGTGGTTAAACTTTTCTGCGAGGTGGTTAAGGGCAAGTTAAAGCAAGACCTATATAGCAAAACATGCAACTTTTACATCTCCCAAGGTCAGTCATACACCATGTACAGCGCTTTGTAGCACTGTTGTCAGTGTCAGTTGACACTGGATGAGTCATAGCCATCCAGTGGATGAGTCACGGCCATTGCTTGACTAGTTTGCTCTCTGTGAAAGCCCAAGAGAATGTTTTCTCTCTAGGTGACTCTCCTTAGATACATTACACATCGTTAATCCCTTTCTTCTATGACCCCATAATCTCCTTCAACAATAAATTTGGCATTCTTCAGCAGTATCACCATTCAAAGTTGAGGAACTTTACAAACATTACAAAGACTACAAAATCAATATTTCAAAACCATTTCTGATTCCTAACATTGAAATATGCAATTCTTACATGAGTGTTTTTACCTAAAATATTTTTAATGTATTGTTACTACCATATTGTTACCTTTATAGCGCCCAGTGCACACTAGATGGTACATATAGCTAAAACATCTCTTTTGCCTAAATAAAAATGAATCTGTTACAAAGCCAGTGTTTAAGTTGAAATTAGTATTTACGCAAAGTGATAGCACTATTAGTATTGACACAACATGACAAGAATTCAACATCTAATGGCTTTTTAAAAAATCTTTTAAGCTAATTTTAAAAATCAATTTTTCTGAAATTTATATTGTGTTAATGGAATATCTTCATATTCTATGAGTCTGAGTTGCTTGATGCCTGTAGTCCACAAAGACATGAAAAGCTCAGTTCTTTTCTCTTGACGACTCTGCACAGTCCCTAGGGAGATGGCCTCATCTGTGCAATTTAAAATGAGTCACCACTGGGTTTGAGTCCCTACTGGTGGGAAGGAATGAAGAAAGAAACAACATGTTGCAACTTCTTTAAACCCAGAACTTGTGCACATTACATCTGTTTACATTTCCTTGCCAGAACTTAGTCATACTGCAGCCCCTTCCATATGGAGGACTGGAAGTATAATCTTTATTATTACTATGGAAGATGTCAAGGACAACCGAAGTGTCTGCCAATAGGTTGACTGCAATTTTAAAAGCCAAAAGATAAATGTCTTTCAAAATAAACAAAATTCGTGTGGTTTATTTTTGTGATTGTTCACATTACTTTAATGTTAAAGAGAATAAAAATAGAATGCTTGTAAATATATGGTTGTGTTAAATATTTTTGAATTAAAAAACCAGACATTCTGGCCAATTTCTCTCAATAAACTTGGGCTTATCTTTAAGTGTCAATTGCTTTTCTCAGTCTTCTTATGCATGGAGTGTCACGTACTTTATTGGGTCCGAGTTCCTTTATAAAAGTGAAGATCAGAGAAATAGTGCATGGGGACTAGTAATATGAAAGGAAGGTTGGCATTCAACATGTAAATAAGTAACAGAAATGATGGAATGATCCCCTGTACACACCTTTAATGTTAGAACTAACTGCTCTCCACACAACCCCCAGCTTGTGCTCTCAACATTAGCAACACTGAGATGGGGAAAATATAAATGTTAGCATGACATATATCCACATACACTTCTACTGTTCAGCTCTTTCTTCTGTCCTTTGCTTTGCTCTAAAAAATATTTTTGGAAAACCTTTGAGGAGGCTTGAAAATACATATATAAAAACACCTACCCACAAAGCACCAAAAAAAAGAAAAATGAATATAGTAGAAATTAAATATTTACATTTTAAGGGCAAGAGGAAGGAAATCACTATCAGTTAGATAAGGAGGAGAATATGAGTAATGACTGTAAAATTCTCTGGCAGAACACCAGAAGTGATAGTGCAGAGCCGATGAAAAAGGTCCACGGTAAGTAATTTCAGCAAAGGAACTTCCACCAATCTTAGAACAAACTTGTAATTTTAGTATTGATTATTTATTAACATTATATGGGCTGATGTTCCTATTTAATAAATAAGTTTAAATTTCTACACATTGTGTCTGATTTAAAAGGACAGGTCTGACTATATAATATATATAATATATAGTTTTGCAATATATATATACATTTGCTATATATATATATATATATATATATATACATTTGCAGTATGTATACATTTGCAATATATATATATTATATATATATATATATATATATATTATATCAAATAAGTTCCAGCAAATTGGATCATTTTCCATAATTGTTAAAGCTGAAATACTGCGGTCAGTTTCTTCTTGCCAGTGTTAGACTGCTTTTATCTTTAATATGGAAGGCAAAGAGTTGAGGGCATGGAGTGGAGCAGGGCTGGTCTCCTTGCAGCATTCCATTCCTATGAATAATGAGGATTTGTCAAGATGTGATTTTTTACTTATCAGGTGGAAAAAAGGTATCATAAAAGGTGGGTCCACTTAGCATACTTTTAATGTTTTCTTTTCTTTTCTCTTCCGTGTAGCTTCTCAATAGGACCTTACAAAGTGATTATGGAACCTCACTTCATGAACATTGTTTCTTAAATGATATAGTGTTATACTTCACCCTCATTTATTTTGACTCTGCTTTTTGGGTTTATTTTAAACAGTAGCCTTGCTTCACATTAGGATACACTATGCTTTTCTAAACTATCACAGTAAAATATTCATTCACTGACTAAACCATAGAGCTTAAATCTCCACTGTTCTTCTTCTTTCAGAAATATATATACTGAGAGGTGTCTATGCAAAAAGCACTTTCCTAACATGTCCTGTATCTGCTCCTACCTAAGTTATCATCTTGTCCGTAGCAGCCAGCATCCTTCCATTCTAGGGCCAAAAGATGACCAGTGCCCTTAGTTCCTATCCTTCACACAGACTTCTTACCCAGGTCAGGACATCTGGCTATGTCTCCTGAACCTGATATCCCACCTTCTCTATCCCTAAGAACTTACTCTTCTCTGGAACTGAGAGTTTTTCCTTAAAGCTCCCTACTTTCACCCTACAATTTTTTTTTCCTCTTAGTGATCTTTTAAAAGCAAAAATGGTCCATCTCTGCTAAAACTCTGTAATTGTTTACCATGTCAAATGGGACAAAACTAATTTGTTAATCTGCCTGTAGATCCTATAGCAACTACGTGACTTCATCTTCTATCTCCTCCTTACCACTACGCCATTTGTTTCTAATCTTGTGCCCCTTCCATATGTACCTCGAGTCCATGTAGCTTATTTTTTTTCCATGGAGCCATTACACCCTTGTTCCTTTTACTCATTCTCATGTGCCCCAGCCTGGCTGGTCCCTTTTCTTTCTTTGGGTCTTAACCCCCAAAGTAGATTATCAAGAGTTAGAAGAGCCACGTGGTGTAGGTAGTGTTGCTCACGTTCTACTGCAAATCATCATTACTCTATGAGACCATGAAAAAGAATTGATTTTTAACTGAATGGATTTTCAAATTGAAGAAACAAGGATATGGAAGGTGGAAGTCAAAATGAAGCACAATATTGTGAAAAGAGCATAGATTTGGAGGAAATTTTGATTGAAATATTACTTCTTTTAGCTACTAATTTTATGACCTCAAAAATAGAATTAAAAAATTCTGAAACTTGATTTCTTGCTTACAAAATGTGTGCAATATCAAAGGCATGAGTTTGTTGTATGAATCAAATAAAATAATGTATGTTCCTAGAATACAGTAACTACTTAATGGGGCTATATTTTTGTTTGCTTTTTAGTTTTCTATCAGACTTTGAATGCATATATGTGTTAGAGTTGTCTCTCTAAGGGAGGGAGTAACTAGTTAATGTATCGCTAAGCAAGTGAAGATAATAGTGGTTCCCATAGCTCTATTTCAAAACATCTCAAATAGAACTATGAGAATGCTATACAGTATAGTGGCTAAGTCACCACTCCCAACATAATTCCTAGACAGAAAAGGAAACAAAAATTGGAAAAAGAAGGAAGCAGGGGAAGAAAGGAGAGAAGAGAGAGGAAAAAAGGAAAAGAAAGAATTGTTTTAGTGGGTTCTCCAGCATTTTAAATATCTGAAATTACTTTATTATTTTCTTTTAATAAGAAATAACAGTGGGACAGCTTCATAACATGTTAGTAGGGCAACCACAATAATTAATACAATTCACATTGTTATCTGCATATCAGTTGTTCCAAGGGCAAGATGCAGACATGATGATTTTTCTAAACACTATTGGTGCAAATATTTCTTCTCACTGAACAGAAATTAGTTGTATACATAAACCAATATTCCATATTGGTTATTGGCAGAGCTGGTGATATCAGAAGTCTGTGCCTATTAATTGATGTAGTAAACAGATCTATGGGGGACACACACACTACTTCAAATATCACCAGTAGTGCATGATAACAGATGACAAGATAAAATCCTCTTCCACGTACTAATGTTATGACCTTAAAAACTTTACTTAACAAATTTGTGGCTTTTTCACAATTTGCTGACTCATCTTAGAATCAAATTGCATTATTGTGTTGCCATTTATCCTAAATGATAATTTCGGAGTCAGAAGACTGGCATTCTAATCCAAGCTTTGCTCATCATTTGCTACCCCTCTTGATGCTGGTGAGAGCTCCTCTTAATTCGAAGACTTTGCACATGCTAGTAGCTGTTCAATGAAACTAAATATGGCCTGGTGTCACCTCTGTACTTGGAGTTCCTTAAGAATAAAGTGCAACAAAAGACGTGCATGAACTGAAAGCTCAACTTAGTACTTTTTGGTGGTAACTCATTTAGTCTCAGCCAATCCCAGAAGCCCAAGCTTCTATCACTTACAGGCAATCAGGCCATCACACTATATATATATATATATATATATATATATATATATATATATATATATATATATTTGAGACAGGGTCTCACTATGCTTTTTAGGCTGGTCTTCAGCTCACTTTTGTAACCCAGGCTGGTCTCAAACTCACATCCATCCTCCTGTCTCAGCCTCCCAAGTGCTGGGATTATCAGCCTGCGCCACCACGCCCAGCTTCCATCAGACTGCATTTACAACAAGAATTTAGAGTAATAATCAGTCACGTGGTTTCTGGACCCCACTTACATTTTCTATCCATAAATTCTGTTTTCTCCCATTGCTAGCGGAGCTCTCTGAATCTTTCCTGGTTTCAGTGGTGGTGAAGTTTGTGAATTGCTCCTGTTAAACTTCATTTGCCTGCAATACCCTCAAATCTAAGGTCCACACAGGTCTAAAAGATAATTGCATGAGATCACCAAATGTTACACAGCCCTATTTGTCTTTTATAGTATTGTTTTATAACTTTTGTTTTCCACCTTATGTTTAGAACTAAACTGAAAAGAAGATGGAACCTGTTTGAGACACATGTTCCTTATTAATTTTCTTTTATATTTGATGATCCAAAACTATTAAAAGTGATGTGCTCTTATTTACATTGTCTAAATGTCAGTGTACATATGGATGGGGATATGTGATGAAAGATAACTTTCTCTTTTGTCCTCCCCACAATAACTAAGCATCCTATGAGCTTAACTGTTGCCACCCAAATATGACCGTTTTTAAATAAAAAAAAATTCCCCAAAACATGTATCCATTATCACCGTTATGATTATCAGTACTGGTGGCTCAATACATTCATTTCTTTCAGATAATTCACTTTTCAAATAATTCAGCACGTTCACCAACATAGAGATCATTGTCAAGCAGGTGCTATGGCTCATTCTCTTATGGTTGAAATAAACATTTTTGTATTTATTTTTGGTATTCACATGGTATCCAGGTTACAGTGTGATAATCACTTTAAAATTGAGATTAAGAAATGGCAGGTGGAATGTTACTGCTTTTCATTTTCCTGCCCATCTTCTTTTATTTGCTCATGTTGTCGGCCTGGCTCCCTCCATTCAGAAGACAGAGCTATTGTGAATGAAGGCAGACCTGTACCTTCTCCAGGCGTCTCTCTGGTTCAATTATGGTACTTTTAGCAAGGCTAATTAGCATTCCTCAGAGCTGGAGCTCTTTGAGTGACAGGTAACCATGGAGAGTCACACTCCTGTAGGTGATCACAAGAATCTGGCTTTTTCTTTTAATTAAAAATTAGAAAAGCACTATTTAAAAAAGCATAGCATTTAATGATCTATACTGTTAGCCCAAGCTTGCCTTGATGAAAAGGATAATAACAGTGTCAGTAGAAAACTGATGCTATTTCAAAAGGAATTGAGGGAAATAGCATGACGGTCAGATATACGAAAAAGGTTTATTGTCTTCCATGGTAACAGATACCCGAAAGGAAAATACAAAAAAACAAAATACCATCTCTATCTGAGACTCTCTTTAGACAATAGTGGTTTAGCTTTTAAAATCTGAGAAATAATGTGGTATATGTTAGCAATAGGGTTTTATTATTTAAAATGTCTTAGAATTAGGACTTTGAAATAACACAGCTATTATTGAATAATACGAATTTTGCAGATACTGATTGCTTATGATAAGAGATGTAATAACAAAATTAAAAACTATGAATAACCTGCTTAAATCCTGAGAAATGCTGGAAAACCTTGTAGTGCAAAAATACTGGACCTATTCTCAAAATTGATATCAGCAGGCAATGTATGTCTTTCCAAAAAAGAGAATAGTGTAAGTAGGTCAGAGAGGTGAATCATATATTGTCACCTTAGCTTAGCAGCCCAGTTTCTGGGGGGGAAAGTGAATAGAAATTTTACAATGCTTTTATATCATAAAAAGATAAATTTATAAATCAGAATAGGTACGTAATCAAGTTTTGTTTTCCCAAAATTGAAAGCAAATGGTTCTATATTTATTTATTTATTGGTCTGTTTGTGTTATAAAAATTTAATTTTAACATGCCTCTCCCTTTCCTGTTTTTACCCAAAAGTGAAAACATTCTGCAGTGTTATTTCTGGCCAATATAAAGCCAGGAAGCCTTGACTATTTTGGAAATGCTTAATCTCATGAACTTCCCAGTCTTACATCAACTATGGGTTCAGGGAAGATTATAAACCAAGCCACAGTGAATTTTCAACAGTAATTTTAGAATAATTTGTATCATCAAAAAGGTTACTAATAGCACAGAAGGATACAATCAGTTTTTTTTTCTATAGGAGTACTTTTTCTTGAGTCACATTCCAAGAGGCAGTACTTTTCCTTGAGTTGAATGAAGGAGCAAATTTTAACTCCAACAGACTATCTTCCCCAAGATATAGACAATAGCCATTGCCCATCAAGTCACTCGTTCAAGATGGTATTTAATACTCTTTCATAAGAATTCCCCAGTTTTCAAGATTTACACAAGGGTTTTCTGTAAGTAAATGTCCATCTCATGATTCATAAATTTTACATTAAACAATATAGCTTGCTAATTGCTATTGATGCTAATGTGAAAGGAAAATATGTTCCAAGCATCTCAAACTTGTCTTATTTTTTCAAAAGTGCTTTCATACCCAACAGAATTCTGCTGCAAGTAGAAGGACCATTCCCATTTAGGAGTATGAAAGGTTCTATTCTAAGCCATTTCATTTTGAACCATGCTGTATTTCAGCTATGCTAAGGGGCAGTAGCTACTGGTCCCATCTGTTACTTCTTTTAATGCTTACTACTTTCATCCATAAAATGTATCCATTTTCTTCCTATCAGTAAAATTGAATCAATAGAAATGTTTAATTGCAAGGAGCAGGGAGTGTGATTTAAAACACTAAGAATCACTAAAATACTGAATGTATTTGGAATGTTGACTTTCTTGGCAGTTTCCCATTATTTTTTAACACAAGCATATTGAATTGTTGAATATTTAGAACTGTTTCTATTCATTTTAAATCCTGCATATTTACAAGCTGATCATTTTTTAGCTGTTCTGCCTAAATATCTAGTGAAATAGCTGGAAATGGCCTGCTGCTCTGTACTGTTGGCATAGTTGACATCTAATTGCTTGACATCTTCCTGCCTCATGTCTGTGTCATGACGAGAGCGAGAACGACAGCTAATATCTATGGTTATGGGCATTTATTAACATTTGTCAGGAAATGTTTGTACCACAGGACGTACCTGAGGTCTCAACATGCCTGTTTTGCCTTGTTTTTCTACATCCACGATGTAGCCTTCTGCATTTTCCAGTGATTCCCTAGAATAATAAAAGGTCAGAAGCATAAAGTCTCCTACTGATTCAGCTTAAGCTTCTAATTTTACAGTTGAAGAAATTGAACCACAGAGGGTCCCCAACACACTTCAGGCTGTGCACTAGAACTGAGCCTCCAGTTCAGAATTCCTTCATCCACAAACTTCATGAGAGCAACTCCGTCACACAGGACCTCATTGTTAAGTTCTACATAGACTTGTCATGAGTTGACTCAGAGAATTGACTCACAGGGTCAACAAATTGCCCAAAACCTGTGGCATGCAGTGTCTTGCCATACAACACCCTCTGCCAACTCCAGGACCTCGCCCACATCCTTGTCATCCGTGGGAAGATGGTGCTTTCCCAGCCTGAGCAGACATGGCATTGTTCTTTTCCTGGATGAATACTGTGACATTTTCATATCGCCTTTGTAAACACTCTGCATTTGCCATTATCTCACCCTAAAGCATTAAGTTTTTGTTCATTTTAACATCACCGAAGATAAACTTCCAAATTAAAGTAACCAAGTTAAAGTTTAAAAGATAAAATTTCTCTTTGGAAAAATTTGTAAAGGCTGAAAAACACTATACTTCAAAAAGAGTGCTTACCCCCCACCAGACCCCCATACTGATGATTGAACTCAGGACCCTGGCAAGCTCTTAATCTACTGAGCTATCACCCTGGTCCAACAGTAGCTGTCTTTACATGATTTTTTTTTTACTGTCACATATTGAGAAAAAATATACTAGATTTTCTCCTCTGTTTCAACAAGATGAGTCAGAAAATCCACAACATAAAAATCCACACACGTGTGTAGAAAATATGACATGTCTAAGGCCTTTGTGCTACTGAAATCTATTTTCCTTCGATTTCTGGTGATAATCATAATTTCCCCTGGAATTTTAAGAAGGTTGTATAGCAGCTTTGTATTTTATGCCAAGGACTGAATGTTAAATACTGCTATTTTGTGGATATCCATAATCACATGATTAAATCACCTTCAAATAAATTCATCATTTTTGTTCCACTCAGGATGCTGGACTTAAATATTTTTCAAATGAAAACAGAACATGAGTAGAGAATATAAAAACAAAGAAGGCCTGAGTACGACTATTCACAGGAACAATATAGAGAAAAAGCTAAATTTTTGAAGGAGTGAATCATAGAAGAAATAATAAACCTTCAAAATAATTATTACTGAGCCAAGGAGATACCTCAATAGCATAAGAGCCAGCTTGATACCAAAAATAATAATTATAGTAATAATAATTAGTATTATTGCTATTATTAAATGAAGTGGATACATTTATACATAGGCTTAAATTCTATGAGCATCATCATTATAGAATTGGCTCCCTCATCTCCATCCTTTGTCCCTGATCTCATTTTGCAAAAGCAGTCACTAGTACAGCTGCCGTGCACATCTCTGGGATACTTCAAGAAAACATATTTAAAACACCTAAAGTACTTCCTTATTTAAAATAATTTATTTACACAAGTTGCCTCTCACAAATGTTAACAAGAGGGGAAGTAGGAGCAGGAGCTGGAGACGTGCACACACACACAAACTGTACCTCCGAGTAAGAAAGGAGGCCCTTTTCATGAAGAGCAGAGTATCTCCACTAGACAGGATTCCAGCAGCCTGCCAAACTGCCACCATGGAAGGAAGGAAGAAAATCTTCTATATCAAATAAAAGTTTCTCTAACGACAAGGTCCTGTAAAAATTAAACTATTCAGAACATAGGCACTACGAGTAATGCTGTTAAAGCAAATGCTTCATTTTTATGATTTCTATTGGAATTAATCCAGAAGTATCTTTTGATTTAAAAGCAGACATTTTAATGTAATTCTACTTCAAAACAAAAGGGAATCAAACCATTAGTAATGTTACCAGATTTTACTGAAAAGAAGAAAGGGAAGAAAGGAGAACTGAAAGAAGAGAAAGAGAAATGGAGAAGAGTGCTTTTCGGTTCTTCTTAGTGAATTAATATTAAGTAATAAGTGTCACTGACTCCAACTAGCATAGGAGAATCAGGAAGAGAAAGAGAACAACATGAGAAAGGTCCAGCTAGAAAGCAGAAAGGGGGAGAAGACAGGGAAAAGAAGGGACGAGATGGTGTGTCTTCAAAAACTGTCATGTACCTGACAGCACATCGGTCTATGGCCAGTGACATGTCTTCAAGTTAATAAGAACTTCCACAATTTGTCTCCAGGAATTGCCCCAAAATATCGATTTTTTCTAAGATCAGTTAAGTATTTTTAAAGTCAGAGTCAATGCTTTGCTCTCAGATTCCAATTGCAGAATTTATGATATTCTGTAGAATATGTTGCATAATGCTTTTCTTCCGATAATTTTTCCAAAGTTTCAGAGAATATAGCTGTGATTATACAGGCCTGTTAAAACTGAAAGCATCTAAATTAATGCACATGGCTAAAAACGGACCAGACTTTTACCATATGAAATGCTTTTTACCAGAAGGTGAATAACGTCAGCGTCTATGAAACTACTGAGTTTAACTTCTTAATCTCTCTGCTGCTGAACAGACCACTAAATCTGTCTGTTAAAGGTACATGTGCCCCATGTCATCCTAGCACGTCTAAGAAAGGATTTTCCACTGGGCATTAATGCCAAAGTACTTTTTCTTCTGGCACCAGTCGAGAGACTAAAATATAGCTATAGGCTGTCAAGATAAACTATATTATGAACGTCAGCAAACCAAGAAAATGCGGGCTAAGTGTAATAAAATTTGAGATGTATTGACATCAGGTAGATCAGATTTCCCCAGTTCATCCAGAAACAACTGTATAAAATTCATCAGTCTTTTCAAAGGTGAGGTAACAGTTACTGAAAATCATTAGATCCATTATACACTTTTCCCCACCTCATTTGGCCAAATAGACGCTACCTAAATAAGAAATTTCTTTATAGAAAACCCAGAAGGAGCTGCAGTTCAAAAGGGTTTTAGAAAGATCACTGCTACACAACTCAGAAGCAACGTGGAAATTTCCCTATTAATTGATCTCTTTCACAGATCACCTTGGAAAGCCTACAGTGGCATGGTTCCTGAGAAGTCTCCTTGCAGGGCCTAACTGTACTCAGTCTGTGATGTGGTTGTCTCCTGACTCTACCACTTAAGCACCACATACAGTATAAGCAATATGCTAGATTCTGCTAAAAAAAAAAAAAAAAGATAATAATTTATAAAAAAGTATAGGCAATTCCTGCTTTGGAGATCTTAAAATTTATTAGTGGTGTTCAAAAACATACACACTCATATACATATCTACACACAAATTTTGTGAATGTACCATGTATATAATGCACAATACATATATACAAACATAATACTTGTAGTTTAAAAAAGTGAGAGAAGTCATAATGAACACAGAAAGACATATCTTTTAAGAGGATAACTGAGAAAAAAAACATATTTTCCTTGGGAAAAGATGGGGAAGTATTTGGAATTAGCAAAACCTTTATGGAAATTTAAACTTCCTTTAAGCTGGGCGTGGTGGCACACGCCTGTACTCCCAGCACTCTGGAGGCTGAGGCAGGAGGATCGGTGTGAGTTCGAGACCAGCCTGGGCTCCAAAAGTGAGCTCAAGGCCAGTCTGAACTGCATAGTGAGACCCTGTCTCAAAAAAAAAAAAAAAAAAAACTTCCTTTAAATAATGATATGGATCTGATGGCAGATAGAATAAGGAGAGTACTATGGAGAAAACAGAACTGTCATATTTCAGAAATAGTGATTGGGCAGTGTCCCCTGCCTGAAGGGAGGTAGAAAGGACTCACTCTTTACTCTGGGAGTATTTTGTCCAGAAAAAGAAGCACCAGGAAGTGTTTTAGAAGCCAGCTTTGGAAATGATACTAAAATTCTGAGATGTATAGTTGACATACTAAATTTCCCCTAGGAAAAGTAACGGCCACGGGTTCCACGGTGTTCTGTGGGGCCCAGCCCTTGTGGTCTTTCCTGGGTCATCACGGTCTTCAGTTGTCCCTCCTCAGCCTGTTCCACTTGCCAGCTCAACAGTATTTCCCTAGTAGAGAGTCTCACCCCACTCGTAGCCACTTGGTGGCTCAGTCCTTCTTCCCCTCACACGTGTCTTCTGGAATATCCTTTCCTTTTCCCTGCCTGCTGGTCAGGTTAGATTGCACAAATGTATTCCTCAGTAACTGGATTCCACCATGGCTATAACTCTGCTACAGCACTCAGTCAAATTCTACTGAACACATGCAATGTCAACTAATGTATCTTAACTATACAATCTCTTAAACACTAAGTGCTTGGATTCTTTTTAAAATATTAAGTATCAGTATCCAATTTTTTCAGTACCTTGGCAAGTACATAATACTAAGCTTCTTTGCATATTTGAAAAGAAGTAGTGGCCCAGAATGTGTTCCCCACCCAGAACCCAGGGACCAGTGTGTGAGTAGAAACCTTTGCCTGCATTCCGCAATCAAAACTTCTCCATCCAGACTCTAGACCTCCTGGCACCTCCTGTGGAAACCAGCAGCAAAATTCCCTGCAGAGAGGCTGGGAGTCAGACCCTCCCAGCTAATCCAGGAGCTGAACATCTTGCCGGAGGAGCTCTGTGGGTTCACTTCCACAGGCTGCAACAGCAGCTGAGCACAGCAGTCACATCTGTAAAAGTTCAAATTTGGTAGATCTGGACCCAAATTTCAAGAGGTGCTAATGGCATAACAGCACCAAAGCTCTACATCAAAGGTCAGAGGACAGTCCTATACAAAATGACAAAGATAAGAGCAAGATGCAATCTCAGGCCCTGAGCCCACCCAGAGCAAATGCAGAAGACACTAGCCTGGAAGAAAATGAAAATCACACAGCTGAAATCTCTGAATTAATAGCATCTGAAATAAAGAAACAGATACCGAAATGTATAGAAGAAATTAAATCAGAAATAACTTCTGAAGTAAAAAAAGAAATCTATGAATTAATACTGTCTGAAGTAAAGAAACAAATACAGAAAAGTATAGAGGAAATCAGGTCAGAAATAACCTCTGAAGTAAAAAGGAAATCTCTGAATTAATAGCATCTGAAGTAAAGGAACAACTACAGAAAGGTAGGAAGGAAATCAGATCAGAAATGATCTCTGCAGTATAAAAAGAAAAGATAACTATAATGAAAGAATTAATAAATGCTTCTAAAGGAGACATTGACAAAGAATTAGAGGAGAATAGACAAGTGATGGGATCCTGGAATGAGCAATATAGGAAAGAAATAGATGCATGAAACAGCTTCAAAGAAGAATATAGAATCTCAGTCATAAGCTGACAACACCGTATGAATGAAAGTGAAGATAGAGTTGCAGATCTTGGAGACACAGTTGCAGCTAATGTAAAGATAAGAAAAGATCTGTCAAAAACAACTAGGATGCAGGAAAAAATAATTCAACATTTGCAAGATGATGTAAAGATGAACAACGTGAGACTCATAGGCATCAACAAGAAAGAAGGAGTCCATACAAATGATATAAAAAGTATATAGGCAAGCCGGGCACACGCCTGTAATCCCAGCACTCAGGAGGCTGAGGCAGGAAGATCAGTGCGAGTTTGAGAGCAGCCTGGGCTATAAAAGTGAGCTCAAGGCCAGCCTGAACTGCATAGTGAGACCCTGTCTCAAAAAGACAAAAATAAATAGATAAATAAATAAATAAATAAATAAATAAAGTATACAGCAAAAGTAACAGCAAAAAACTTCCCAAACGTGACAAAACAATCTCGCATTCAGGCAACAAGTATACAGAGCTGTAAATAACATCAACCTGACTGAAACACACCCAGATATATAATAGTCAAGATTCTAGAAATTCATCAGAAGAACAACATACTAAAACTGCTAGAGAAAAGAAACCATTCACATTTAAAGGAAAATCCATCAGAATAATGGCAGATTTCTCTTCACAAACATTGAAGTCAAGGAGAGCATGGAGCAAAGTGCTTCAAGTCCTCCATGAAAACAAGTTCTAGCCCAGACTGCTATACCCCACAAAACCTCTTTCATGTATGAGGGAAAAGTGAAATATTTCCATGACAAAGAACAACTAAAGATGTCATGATGTGAAAGCGCACCCTGCACATACTACTAAAAATATTTTACAGAGGGACTAAAATGACCTGAACGCGATGAATGAGAACAGAAAGAGCCCATCAAATAGGGCAACCAATTAAGCCTAGGAGAAAAAGTGGTAAACAACAGTAGGTAAAAAACATGTTAATCATAAGTCAATACATTTCAATGATAACAATCAATGTAAATGGACCTAAGTCTCCAATTAAAAGAAATAGACTGACACAGTGAGTTAGGGACAAAAATCCAACAATATGCTGTATACAAGGAACACACTTAAGTCATAAAGAAATTCATAGGCTGAAGGTCAAAGGATGGAAAACAGTAGTAGCACAAGCCCCAGCACCATAGAGAAAAGCAGGGGTAGCAATCCTGTTGGCAGATAGTCTGAACCTCAAACAAAGATTGATCAAACAAAATAAAGAAGGCCACTACATACTGTTTAGGGGGAAAATTCAAGAAAAAAGCTAACACACATGAATATGTATGCACCAAGCACAGGAGCATCCAGCTATATAAGACAAATCTTAAGGGATATGAAAAATCTAATATCCAATACGACAATCTTAACAGGAGACCTTAGCACCCCTTTATCCCAAAAACAGGTCAATCAGATAAAAAAAATAGCAAAGAAGAAGTATATCTGAACCAGGCCTTGGAACAACTGGACTTAGTGGACATATATAGACTGTTCCACCCAACTACTTCTGAATACACATTTTTTTTCAGCTGCACATGGGACATATGCTAAAATAGACCATATACTAGTTTGTAGGTCATGATTAAATATAAGTAAGAAAACAGAAATTATCCCACGCATATTATCTGACCAATCTGAAATGAAACTGGAAATAAATGACAACAGAAACCACAAGAATCCCAGAAATACATGGAAATTAAACAACACCCTTCTCAGCCGTCGATGGGTTGCAGATGAAATTAAACAAGAAATTAAACAATATCTAAAATGTAATGAAAATTCGAATAAACCTACCGGAATTTATGGGATGCAATGAAAGTAGTACTTTGAGAGAAATTTATAGCTGTGAACTCACACATTAAGAAAGAAGAATGGGAACAAATAAATACTGTAATGCTGCATGGAGATCATCTAGAAAAGGAGGAGCAAACCAAGTCCAAAGCTCAGGACAGGAGGAAATTATAAATAGAGAAGAAATTAATTCAATAGAGACAAAGAAAACTATACAAAGAATTAACAAATCAAAAACCTGGTTCTTTGAACAATTAAATAAAACTGATAAGCCCCAGCTAACCTCATCAAAAGAGGGGGAAAAAAAAAAAAAAAGCTCAATTCAAGCAACAAGGAATGAAACGGGTAACATTACCACGCACCCAGTGGAAATCCAAAAGATCATCAATAGCTACTTCGAGAATCTTTACTCTCACAGAATTGAAGACACAGATGAATGGACAGGTTCCTAGAAAAGTACAACTTACAAAAATTGAAGCAAGACAATATAAGAACTCTCAATAACCCAATAACAGTCAATGAAATACAAAATGTAATGCGAAATCTACTGGCAAAGAAAAGTTCAGGTCCTGATGGATTCACCACTGAATTCTACCAGAATTTTACAGAAGATATAACTCCAGTACTCCTCAAACTCTTTAATGAAATTGAAAAGGAAGCAATCCTCCAAAAATCGTTCCTGGAGGCAAGAATTATACTGATACTAAAATCAGAGGAAGCTCCTACTAAAAATGAAAACAATAGGCCAATCTTTCTCATGAGCAGAGATGCAAAAATCTTCAATAAAATCCTAGCAAATAGAATACAGCAAGTCATTAAGAAGATTATATGTCTCGACCAGGTAGGATTCATCACAGGAATATAAGAATGGTTTAACATAAGCAAACCTATAAATGTAATACACTATATCAATAGAGCCAAATCCAAAAACCACATGGTCATGTCAATTTATGCAGAAAAGGCTTTGACAAAGTCCAAAACTCATTCATGTTCAAAGTACTACAGCAAATTGGAACAGATGGCCTCCACCTCAATTTGATAAAAGCCATCTATGGTAATCCAATGGCTGACCTAATTCTAAATGGGGAAAAAATGAATCTCTTTACTGTAAGACCTGTTCAAGACAAGGATGCCCTCTATCAACCATTCCTATTCCATATACATCTGAATCATTAGCTAGAGCCATTAGACAAGAGAGAAATAAGAGGAATAGCAATATGTAAAGAATAAGTTAAACTACCATTATTTGCAGATGACATGATATTCTACTTGAAAGACTCAAAAAACTAAACCAAGAAGCTACTAGAATTAATACACAAATCAGCAGCACAGCAGGATACAAGGTCAACACACAAAAGTTAATAGCATTCCTCTGCACAGAGAACAAACACACTTGAAGAGAAATTAAAGAAACAATATCTTTTCTAAGAGTGGCACAGCAAATGAAATACTTGGGAATTAATCTAACTAAAGAAGTAAAAGATCTATTCAATGAAAACTACAGTACCCTGAAAAAAGAAATGGTAGAGGACTTCACAAAATGAAAAAATATTCCCTGCTTCTGGACAGGAAGAACCAACATTGTGAAGATGACCATACTCCCTAAATTGTTATATAGATTTAGGTGCTGGGGAGATATCTCAGTAGAGTAAGTGCTTGCTTGGCAAGCTCAAGGGCCTGAGGTCAATCCCCAGTTTGACAAAAAAAAAAAAAGACTTAATGCAACCACTATCAAAATACCACCAATATACTTCACAGACCTGGAGAAATCATTCAAAAAATTTATTTGGAACCAGAAAAGACCTAGAATAGCAAAGACAATTCTGACCAGCAAAGATAAGACAGGAGGCATTACAATTCCCGACTTGAAATTGTACTACAAAGCTACTATAACAAAAGTAGTATGGACAAAAAAATAGGTCTGAGGATCAGTGGAATAGAATAGAAGATGCAGAGTAAATACAAACACATTCAGTCACTGTATCTTTGACAATAGGGCCAAAAATGCTTACTGGAAGAAAGATAGCCTCTTTAACAAATGGTGCTGGAAAAACTGGCTCTCTACATGCTGAAAACCAAAACTTGACCCAGGTCTATCACCATGCACTAAACTAAAGTCAAAATGGATTAAAAATCTAAATATTTAAACAGAAACACTAAATCTGGAAGAGAAAGCAGGAAGAAATCTTGAAGACATAATAGGCAAACAGATCATAGACAAAAAGCAAAATGCATGTGTTACTCTTGAAAGAATCAACAACTGGGACCTCTTCTTGCTGAGAAGTTTTGCACAATGAAAAATTTACCAACAGAGTGAAAAGACAATCCACAAAATTTGAAAGAAAAATTAACTAATAAGTATTCAGACAAAGATCATCTATCTAGAATTTATAAAGAACTAAAAAACATTAGGGTCCCAAAATTCAAAGACCCAATCCAGAAAGGGTTATCTCAGGTGAACACACACTTCTCAGAGGAATAAATACTAGAAGCTTATAAATATATGAAGAAATGTTCCCCATCACCAGTCGTCTGTTAAACGCAATTTAAAACATCACTTAGATATCATCTCACCCCAGAAAGAATGGCCATCATAAAAAAAAAAAAAAAAATCAATCAACAACAAATGTTGGAGAGGCTGTGAGAAAAAGGAACAGTTCTCCACTGCCAATGGGAATGCAGACTGGTGCAACCATTAGGAAGTCTGGAGACTCCTTCAAAATCTAGGACTGGAGATCCCATTCAATCTAACTATCCACCTACTGAGAGTTTTCCTAGAACGGAAAACATCCTATCATATTGATATATGTGCTCCTATATTTACAGCTGCACAATTTGTGATAGCCAAATCTTGGAGACAACCAAAATGCCCGTCACCTGAAGAATGGTTGAAGAAGATCTTTTTTAACAATAGAGTATTACTCAGCTATAAAGAATAATAAACTCTAAGCTTTCATATGTAAGTCGATGTATCATCAAGATATACTCATAAGTGAAATAAACCAGACCTACATGTGTAAATATCATATAGTCTCCCTAGTATAAGAACTCAGAAGTAGAAATAAAAATGGAAAGGCATAATACAGCTAAATGGAAATCAAGAGCTTAAGGATTAAACAATGAACAGACAGTAAGCAGAATAGTTAGAAAACGTGGCAGGGGCAAAAACACGCACTTATATGTACACAGGATGAATTAGACAATGATCCTAAGCCTTTTGTTTTTTCAGAATCAGAGTTTGAACTCATGACCTTGCACTTGCCAGGCAGGCACTTGTGCCATATAGCTATCTATCTCCTTGGCCCCAATCCTAAGCATCTCTAACAGTTCTTCGTTTGTGTGTTTGTTTGTTACATAGAGGATGGCAATGTGTAACGCTAAAACCGTGCTTGGAATGCTTGTCATTCTGGTCTTTTACATGTGTGCTGCTTCCAATGTCATATCAATTATTGTTATACTCTCTTTCTCTCTCTCTCTCTCTCTCTCTCTCTCTCTCTCTGCCAAGTAATTGTTTGCTTAAAAGAAAAAACGAAAAAAATAAGAGACAAGGAAAAATGCAATAGGATTGAACTGCTACAATTTTGTATATGGTTTGATTTATAAATTTCTATGTAAAAGTGTGTAACGTTTTGTCACATTCTATAAGGATTTACTAGAATATCATCACCAATGGAAAATAACAGTTCTGTGTTAAGTCTAAGGCATCTGATATTCAGAAAGACAGTCATGTTAAGCTCAAGTACCTATGTTATAGATTAATAGTATCACTAAGCTTTTCTTCTGGAGGGTTAACAACTTAAGTTTGCAACCAAAAAAAAAAAAAAATTACCGAAAAAGAAGGACTACAAAGATAGCCAATATTTAGGCCCTAGCCCTTCAAGGTCAGTGAGGACTTGGGACATAAAAGAACCTGTACTATAACTCAGCAGTATACCAAATTTTCTGTTCAGGAAGTTATGGGGCCACAGAGGAAAGAGATCAATGATATATTGTGTATGTAAGGATAGTCACCTATAGAGAAAATATTCTCTCAGGCTTTCACAGAGAGTAAACTGATCATTCAATGGCCATAACTCATTCAGATGACTGACACTGACAAAGATTTTACAAAACTATGTACATGGTTTCAAGGTAAATCCTGACAGGCTTCGACTGACCCTGTCAATTACAAAAGTTACATGTTTTGTTATATAGATTTTGCTTTAACTTGGCCTTAACCACCCAGTAGAAAATTTTAACTATGAGGCATAAAATGTAAAGCCAGATTAGCATGCTGAGCTGTAAAAGGCTCAAGTCAACAGCTTCTGAAATTGCCAGTTCTGCTGATAATCCACTACCATTATGGAATATTGAATTATACATACTACTTTCTCTTAGTTCAATTGGAAGAAATATTTGTACCAATAATGTTTAGAAAATTTATGTCTGCATCTTGTATTCTGAACAACTGAAATGAAGACAACAATATACATTGCATTGATTATTGTGGCTGTCCTACTGACATGTTTTGAAACTGTCTCATTGCTATCTTTTCTTATTGAAATTAATAAGATAAAAATAGTAAAAAATAAAAATGGAAAGGCATAACAAAGCTAAATGGAAATCAAAAACCTAAGGATTAAACAACAAAGAGACAGTTAGCAGAAATGTTAGGAAACATGGCAGGGGCAAAACCATGCACTTACATATACTAACCTTGACACTAAGGTTAGCAATGTGTAACACTGAAACCATGTTTGGAGTGCCTATCATTCTGATCTTTTAGATGTGTGCTGCTTCTAAAGTCATTTCAGTTATTGCTATACTCTGTCTCAAGTTTGATCTGAAAAAACAAAATAAGAGTAATAAAGGAGAAGAGACAAGGAAAAAATAAAATAAATAAAAGTAATAGTAATGGTTTTATCTCATTAAAACAACAAGTTTCTTTAGGAGATTCTGAAATTGGTTCTTATACGCATAGTTTATATTGAACAATTAAAATTTTTCTCATCATAAAGGGAAGAGTCTGCAATACCTAATTTTTTTTCACTCCAATATACTGTTTTTAAGTCTCTGTAACACTGACACACAGGTTTATGGGGAAGGCCAAAGACTGAACGTTTTTATTTTCAGAGTAGAAACAAGAGTCAGCTTATGATATTTGAAATTATTACTGAGTTAGAAAACAAGCCAATCCCATTTTCAATAGCCATAAAAACAAGCATTATCTTAGGTTCTTGGAAAATAAAGGACATCAAGACAAGCTTATTGATATCAGAGTGTGAGTTTGATAAAAACCAGAGAGCAGCTCAAAAAAATGTTTAAAATTCCCCACCTCTCCTGATTCCTTCTTGTATTAGGTGTTTATGGGGGAAACATGGACTATGCAACATTCTCTAGGACTTAAAAATGGAGAAAAAAAAGATACAATTAAATATTCAAAGTATTTCAAAAAAACATTCTGTTTTAACAATCAAACAGCACCAGTATTTTTGCCACAATAAAGCCAACCATACTCCCTCCTTTTACTTTCTTTTTTTCTTTTTTAATGTCTTTAGTACAGGGTCTACAGGGTCTCACTACATGGATCAGACTTACAGTGATCCTCCCTGCTTTTCTGCCTCCCAAGTTCTGGGATTGCAGGCTTGTACCACCACGCCCAGTCTCGGTTGCCTTCTCAGGGCACCAGATGTGGGACTGTCATAGCACTCCCGGAATTGAACCTGGGCCCCTGTGTCTACCTAAGCAGGCACTTCAATCCACTGAGCTACCTGTCTGGCCTACAGCAGCATTTTCTGCCTAACCTTTCTGTTCAATAATTATGAATCAGTTTCACTTTGGGAAACTTCTGTCTTCTTTTTTGGTTCCATTTGATCAAAGAAGATTTGAAACCAGTGCTCTGACTCTAGAAATAGGACTATAGCTTATGTGTGGTTTATGGAAGTATTTTATCACCTGGCCACAACCATGAGTTCATGAGGAAGCATTTGGCCAGGGTGCTATGGATGAGAATTAATCCTAAACCACATGTCTTAGTTGTTTTTCTCTTGGTGAGAAAAAATTTCTGATGCCCCAAGTTAAGTGGGAAAGATTTACTTAGCTTACAGTCTGTAGAGGTTTCTAGGCAAGGTGGCACATGGCAGAGGGGCCACCACTCATAGCAGCAGAAGACAGCAAAGCCAGAAAGAAGGAGAGCATAAGCTTCTTCCTGCCCCACATGCTGTATGTGGGCTACCCTCCCAGGGCAGGTGTAGTACTCACATCCATAATCCCAGCACTGGACCATGAATCAACCACAAACTCTAGATTCAGCCAACTCCACAAAGCTTAGCCCCATGACTGCACAAGGCCTTTGGGAGTCATCCGAACACAAACCACAACAGCATATGTTACCTATGGAAAAGGAAGACTCTGATCAGATTACCAATGCCATAAACCTTGAACCTTTTTTTTAAATGCAGTCTTCCACACTAGCTTTAAACTTTCTATGTGACCCAGGCAGCCTTGAGCCCCTGATTCTCCTTAGCCTCTCAAGTGTGGAGATTACAGTCACGTACCACCACATCCATCAAGTCAATAATATCAACACTGTAGCCACCAGGAGAGGGGCGGTAATTTCAGGCAGATAGAGGAAAGAAAGTGAAGGAAAAGAGTTGTTTAGACTGAGATTCTGGATCCAGCCATATAAATCTATCCTTGTCTTTTTCAGTGGCATCCTCATTCTTGTTAATAAGTTTCTGAATGGATGTACAACCATTTACAGTTTTTGAAAGCAAGCACTGAGCAGAAAAGGAAGACAAAATAACCCTGAGAAGTCAGTGACTGACACTGACTTACTCCCCTCCCCTGTGCTGTCTGCTGATCCAATCACATGGATAACTGTTTAAGGAGTATGGCGGACAGAGAAGGTTACTAATAAGACTTTTAGAAGCCACATGAAATTTTGTGGACTATTTGGGCTATAATTCAGATTGGGCAAAACTTGTCTATTTATATTCATGTCAGCTATGAGCTAGAGAACTCTTAACAATGTAACTTTTGTTGACAGAAAGCATGGAGCCATTGACGTAAGGATCTGATGATCCAGGTGACAGCATGGGATGTTTATACTTTGCCTGTAAGAACCCATTTGTGGCAGTTTCTCTGCATTTGTATTCGGTTAATTTGATCTTGGTGCTGCTACACAAGCCATATAAAATGCAGCTCGGTAAAGTAAAGTAGAAAAAGGGAATCACTGGTGGGGAAGGGAAAGGAACACAAAGCAAGCAAACGCAAGGAGAACGATCGACTTTACTTTTAATTCTCAGACTTTTCCTGATTAGGAACCTTGAACGTTATGATCCTGTTGCTACACAGGTGCTGATATGCAATTCCATTTTGCAAATTTTACCAGGAATGGGAAAGGGTTCTGTTTTTTAACATCTTAGGATCTGTGCTTATTTTGACTTTGAAAACAATGATCTTTCATTGTTTGCACCTTATTTTATTCTTTAGCAGTTCTTAGTTTTAAAAATTTAATTTGAAATAAAAAACTATATCCTTATGTAGAACTGTCCTCCTTTTGAACAAAAAAAATGCCATAATAAACATCAATGACTTCATGTACCTGCTATTGCTCTTACATTTCTACCACACTATCAATCATTTTAAATTAAGAAGAAAAAAGCAGGAGAATGGGTTCTGGAAAACAGTGCCACCATATTCCTCCTGGGGGCTCTTTTTGGCTGCCTTTTTATCCCCTGGAGAGGTCTGAGGGGCAAGAAGGAAAAACGCAGGAAAGCAGAAGTGAACTCTTTTTCCTCTGAACAACTGTCAGTCTCAAATTTACCTGGAAAAAGGACTTCCTGTGGGAGAAACTGAGAAGTAGCATTAGAAGCACCCTGTGCTTTAATATCCAATATTTTTTTTTCTGATTTTTGTCTGGGAGTAGAAAGAGAAATTCTATGTGAGCCAACTTTTTGTCTCTATAACAAATACCTGAGATGATCAATCATGCTTTGAGAATGTTTGGGCTGAAGGCATGGCTCAGTGGATAGAACGCTCCCCTCACATGCATGAGATCCTGAGTTTAATATGCAACACTGTTCATAATGATGAAATATTTATTTTGACTTATGGTTTTTAAGTATCCATTCCACAATCAGGGCACTCCTCCCCACTGCCCCACTACTTTGCTTTGGGTCCTGTAGCAAGGCAACACATCACGGCAAGAATGAGTATAGAGAAAAATTATAGCTGAGAAGCAAAGAGACTGAGGATGGGGATTCCACCCTCCTGCCCTACAGTTCCTTTCCCAGGTCTACCCCCAGTGATCTACATATTTCCCATGAGCCTCTAGGTCCTATAGGCTCCAGCATCCCCTGAAACAACAGTGATCCCTGGAGAACAATCTGCTAAAACAAGGGCATTTGTGATATACTTAAGATCCGTCAAACCATAGAAGACTCCATCCAAACACATACAACCTAGGTAATTAACTGTCTTATAAGAGAACAAAAATAGGAGGCAGTGGTAGCATAATGAGCTGTTTGAATAAGAGGTTTTTTGGAGAGGAAGCAGTGACTGTTGACGTTAAGGCTTAGAAGTCAGTCATGGAAGATGGAACCCACAGTGTCTATGATCCTTTTCCCCCCAAAGTTTTGAAGGTAAGATTTTGAAAAGTCAGTTGAATAGATTCGACAATTCAGAGGCTGAAATTCCTCAAAATGATAGCAGGAGAGCTGGAATGAAGGGAGGAAGAGAGAGAGAAGCTGAAGTCTACCTGAGTTGTCTAGATGAAAGCAGCAAGCAGAGGTGGCAGCAGGGCTGCCCCAAGCTCTGAAAGGGCTGGAGTTTGGAAAAGGGAAGGAGGTGGCTGGGAATCAGCAATTGGAATCCAGTCTGGCCTATGCTACCTGACCTTGGCATCATGGGGAGCGACAGTGGAGCTAGCATCTCTTCGAAAGCTTCTTCCAGGAAACAGGATGCTCAGGAGGCTGCCGGATTTCAGTAAAAGTAAATTATTGAAAGCTATATTCGGAGAGGAGACTGATGGGATAAATGGTTTTACTGTCAAGGAGTTGGAAGTTCAGAGGTTTTGCGGAGGAGGAAAGATATGTGGGGAGACTGGCTAAATGGATGGAGGAGCTAAAAGCTTCAGTGGAAATGAACAACTCAAGAAGAACAAGGCAGCAGCTACCACAGCGTGCAGAGATAAGAGGTAGGATGGCACGCCTAGCAACAGAGGTGCTGGGTGGACCAGTTCTTGTCAGTGAAAACTAACTGATCAACACCTAGCAAATTAAGACAATTATTATCTCTTTCAGTCACCTCAAATTCCCTGATTTCATAATATGATTTTGGTTCTAGTTTATTTTAGTTAAAGTTATTAATATTGAATTTTGGAATTTTGGATCCCACTAGCATAATGGTCAATATAATATGTAAAATGTGATTGCAATATATATATATATATATATATATATATATATATATATATATCAAGTAATCCAATTATTTCTACTTTAAGGGTACCTAAGCCAGATGCAGCGGTATACATGATTCTAGAATTTTGAGTAGCTGAAACAGGATTGTAAGTTCAAGTCCAGCTGGGACAATTTAGTAAGACACGATCTCAAAAGCATGTTTTAAAAGGCTGATGGTGTAGCTCAGTATGAAGGCTTTCAGTTCACACTCTAGTATTACAAAAATAAAAATAAAGCATGTGAATTTCTTTTCCAGGACTGAGGATTGAACCCAAGGCCTTCATATTGAGCCATGATCCCAGCCCATTTTGGCTTTTATTTTGAAACAAGGAAAATGTCACTAACTTGCTGAGGCTGAGCTCAAACTTGCAATCCTTCTGCGTCAACTTCCCAGAGGGCTCATATTATAAGCATATGCTATCATACGTAACTAAAGTCTGTAGAAGTTAGATTACAATGTCCAGCATAACAGCTTTTGTGAGAGAAGGGAATGCAGACAAGCCAAAGCACAGATATTTGTATCGTGTCGAAAGAAATACAATTTCTATCAGAGTATTATAGATATATTCAATGAAAGGACTGAACAGATAGAACAGAACTAGATTTCAAACCTTAGCACAAGACCACTGAAATAAAATAGAAAAAAAATTGTTCAAATGGCACTTGCATACCTCAACCATCCAAGGTAACCAAGAGTATAGAGGAACCAGTGAGACATCTCAGAGGAAAAAAGTGCCTGCTTAGGCAAACACAGAGACAACAGTTCCATCCTCGGCAGTACATGCCATCCCAGCCCTGCACCAGAGCAGGCCGAACCAGCCAGAGTCCGACATAGTGGTGCACACCTCTAATCCCAGCACCAGGGAGGCTGAAAGCAGGAGGATCACCATGAGTTTGAGCCTTATAGTGAGACCCTGCAACAACCAAATGCATTTTTAAAAAAAGGAATATAGACTACACCTCAAGATCCCACAAGAGCCATAATTTTTAGTCATCATTCACTAAAGAAGGACTGACTAGAAGGGGAAGGGAACTCTGATTTCAGGATTTATGTGCTGTGCTTACTGATTTATAAGCTTCTATTTACAAGAGTAAAAAGGCAGAGCCCTTCAAGGAGACACATGCATGCATGTACTCTACTATGGTTAATCTCAAAATTACTACATGAAGTTTTATTCTCTGTGATTTATGATGTCCGCTCCATCTTGCCTGCAAGTTAGAAACAAGGTCCAGGAAGTAAAATGATACTTAGGGCATTATTCTTCTTTAGTGTGTTTGAGTTTAATTACCAAAAGGAAGCTGTAGAAATAAGATCATATCGTTTCTGGGATATAGTCAGTATACTACGGTGAATCTTCTAAGCCTGATTTGAATGAGGTGAAACTTAAGAAAAACTTAACCTGTATTTAAGGACTTTATATTTCATTATTCTTGACTTTTTCCTTAAGCACCTGACAGGTGGGTTCCTCCTCTCCCCCTCCCCCGTTATTCTATTTTCTCTATTGTTATCTTATTATACATCATCATCTCCACTTAAATTACCTTTATTTGGAGAATTATTGATTTCAAGGCATCCACACTCATAACTTCATTTGATTCACAGAACAATTTTTCAGGGCTGGCCAGATACCTCAGCAGACTAAAGTGCCTGCTTAGGCAGAGCCCAGCAGCCAGGATTTGATCCCTGGCAGGCCGTGCCAGCCCTGTCCCCGGGACACACTGTGATGGCAATTGAAACTGGGCGTAGTGGCTCCTGCCTATAATTACAGCACTTGGGAGGCTGAAAGCAGGAGGATCACTACAAATCTGATCTACATAGTGAGACTTTTTACACCCTGTAGACCCTGTCCTAACTACATCAAAAAAAAAAAAAAAA